>NW_011626552.1:205283-233229 GCF_000204515.1 Acromyrmex echinatior
AGTTATAATAAAAATAATGATATTTGCAAATAATTAAAGAAATTACAATGTCTTCCTAATAAGTAAGTATAATATTTGTCTCACTATGGTACTTATTAGGTTTGTTCGCGTCGCATGCTCCAACACGCTCTAATACGTTCGCATTATCGGAACCAATATGGCGACTAGATGTTCGCGTCGCGTTAGAGCATACTTCATGGATTAATTAAGAGCACGCTCCATTTGTTTCACCTCAGAAGATGATACGATTGGTACGAATATAATATTAATAAAATAAAATAATAAAATAAAATAAAATAAAATTAATAAAAGTAAAAAAAATTAAAAAAATAATAATAATATTAATACAATAAAATAAAATATAATATAATATAAAAATATAATATAACTTTTATATTTATTAAAAACACATTTATTTTGTATAAAAGTGCTTTTTAACATAATAAAATATAATATAATATAAAAATATAATGCAACTTTTATATTAGATGTAGTAAAAAGAAATCCATTATTTTTCCAATAGATGGCTTTACTATAGTAATCTGTATCACTCGTAGACGAGATACAGATTACTAAAGCTATCTATTGGAAAAATAATGGATTTCTTTTTACTACATCTAATATTTATTAAAAACGCATTTATTTTGTATAAAAATGCTTTTCAAATAATCGAAGTAATACAAAATACCCGAAACGAAACAGGACATGTTCGATCCGTTCAAGTAGTCTCACGGATTAGATTAGGTGACAAGCTCACTTGTCTTAAATCCATCGTGTCATTGAACATTGGAGCACATGAAAGCAATTGCTCGAACCGCCACCTTACCTGTGATCCAAGTGCTCTCTGGGTTAATTTGGAGTATGCGATGCGAATAAACCTATGGAGAAATGCAGAAAAAATGCGAAATGAATGTGGAAGAGGTGTGAGAGATGTGTTACAGGGGATCGACTGCGTATTATCGCCGAATATTCTCATTTCTCGCACTTTCATCTCACGTGAAAAAATACGCGCAATTGGCTATGAACATAATGAAAATATGATATCCTTATGCAAGAGTGAAAATCACAGATGTGAGTGATACATAACCAATGTGATATATAACAATTGTTATGACACGTAAGTATACATATGTGTATATGTATAATTTATAACAGAATTTAATTTATTTCAACATTAGGACATTTATGAACCGTGTATTATTCAAATAACTAACACAATAAAATTATACGGTCAAGCGGATCTTAATGTCCAATATTTTTAAGTGGATTTTATAATCTGACAATTTCATAATTTTTGTTTGAATTGGAAATTTTAAAATTTACGCAAAAAATATTATAAAATATGAAGATTTGCTTCGACTGTATAGACTACTTCATCATCTTAGTTATTTAAATAATTTACATATTTATATATTTAATATATTTATATACTAATCTATATAATTTTCTAAATGTATTGTCTGGGATTTCAAATGGATCTTGAGTATCCCATAATCGTCTTCTTATTAAATTCAAATGTTTTGAAGTTGCAAACGAGAATGGATTGAAATGAATTGAAATGGATTCAGATTTTCAGAAATATTGATTCACGAATGTTAAAATCAATGCTTTTCAATCCTCATTTTTATTCATTTATAGGAATTGCATATCTCTATGTCTTTCAATTTAAAAATAATATTAGCTTTTTCTGTGTATTGTGAATACTGTTCAATTCCAAATTTTGAATACGAAATGTAGTTTTTCAATCCAATTGTATCCAATTGAATCTAATTGAATCCAATTAAATAAAAAAAAGTATTCCTTATTTAAAATACGCATTCAGATAGAAAAAAATTTCAATCCATTTTAATCCATTCTCTTTACTGGGTCCATACAAAACATAAAAATAATGTCCATAACTGGAAACCAATAATCTATGTCTTTAAATAGAACGAATTTTGACAAATTTCAATTAATTTCGACTAATCTCGACACGCTTTAACCATTTGATACAATTCGACATAGAATTTCTTGTCGAGCAATAGTCACGTGAGAAATGTTGCATTTCCATTATGATCAAACTATCCAATCAAGTGGGAGCTTACTTTTATCATTTATATTGGGTCATCTAAAAAGTATCCGCGGTACTTTGTCACTAGATATATGACCACACTAGTCACACTAGTCTAGTGACAAAAAACCGCGGATACTTTTTAGATGACCCAATATTAGGTTTTAAGATACAATCGACCCCCAGATGTAGAAAAAGTTCAGCAAAGGTACATGAAAAATGCGGAAGAGATGTTGGAAAGGTACGAGAGAGGTGCGGAAAAGTGTAGAAAAGGTGTAGTAAAAGTTTAAAGAAGGTGTAGGACAAGTGTCGAAAAAGTACAGAAAAGGTAGAAAAAGTGTAAAAAAAAATGTAAAAAAATAAGTGCAAAAAGTGCAAAAAAGGTGTAGAAAAAGATACAGGAAAAGTATAAAAAGTGCTGAAAAAAGGTGTAGAAAAAGGGGACAAGATTTTGCGAAGACGACAACGACGACACGACGATGTATCTGAATGAACAAATGACATAAATTAGATTGAAAAATATGTGCACATATCTATGCATCAAGTACACTTACAGACATGATTGTTATCTCATTTTAATCATAAAAATCTACATTCTTCCTTAATATATGTATTTTTTATAACATTAATTTGTTAATGTTATAAACATTAATTGTTAATAACATTAATTTGTTTTTAATTATATGAGCGAATTCCTTCCTGTAAAGGAGAAAGACATTGTAGCGTCTTTTTCATGAATATGATATATTATGTACTACAAAAAAAATATGAGAATATATTATGAAATTTCTTTTTGAATTAAATTTACACATTCCATCATAAATATCTGATATTTATAATTAAACATATTGAACTTTAAATTTCAGAATAAATAACACAATGATATACACGGCAGAAATCTAGTGTCTCCTCGCTACAAATAACAAAGATTAGGTTCGATATTTCTTGATGCTAGAAAACGAGTGTTTTAGCGTCGCATGAAAAGACATCTTCATGCTCGTATTCATAGTCAGGCCTTAAGTCGGTTTTACATTAGTTGCAAGCCGATCGCAAGTTTGTTGCGACAGCCAATATGAAGCGTTGTTTCAAAATGCAAGCTTCAGATTGGCTGTCGCAATAAACTTGCGAGCGGTTTGCAACTAATATAGAACCGGCTTTATATTTAAGGCTTCCTTAAATTTATTTTCAGATGTTGTACGAATTATTTCATTGACTGAGCATCTAAAGATAAATTTAAGAAAGCCTTAGAGGCTCCGGACAATAAGGCTAATTCTATAATGTGCTTTTTGTTTTCTGTTTCTTGCTGTTTGTCTCATGTCTTATTAACCAAAAAGGCAAGAGATAAATAGAGACAAATAGCAAGAAACAGTAAACGAAGAGCACATTGTAGAATTAGCCTAAAAGAAACAAAAAATAGAGAATAGGGAATAAGAATTTCAACTATCAAAAACTGTGTATTCCACAATACATGATATCTGGTAGGTTGAAATTCTTATTCTCTGTTCTCTGTTCCCTGTTCCTTTTATTGTGCCCCTTAAATACACGGACTGACTGTGAATACTGGCATTAGTTTTCCTTCCTGGACTCGCCGAATAAAATGACCAATAAACGAACAAATCACTTCTGATACACAGAAAACTCGCTCGAAACAGTGTAAATGGCTGTGTAAATGGTATACATTATATGTATACTGATAGGTATGCAACTTCCGCTTTTGCCTCAATTTGGCGGATCAATCATCGTTTCCCTGTTGGCTTTATACTCTTATTATAGGTATATCTTTAGATCACCAAGTGAGTGAATCTTTTTCTATTGTAAATAAGGACTATCCCTCTCATTAAAATTCTGACAATGCTCGGTCTAGAAATATTATGTCTTTAACAACAGTACATCTCTTTTCTTTATTATTATACATCATGGTATTGTCCAACTGGTGCTCGAAAGTCATGCGCTGGAAATTTGCTATTTTAATCGGAGGCCAATTGTTATCTAAAAAATTACTTTAAAAAAAATAAAGGCTTTCATTCCAATGTTATCACTGTTGCACATTTTCTTTTTATTATTGAACCAACATGATGTGAACACAATTTCTTATATTATTGCAACATAAAATGCAAATATAATCACAGACTATCTTATTATTAAAACAATATTTTTTAACCTTTTTTTTCTGCATAACTTAATATTGCATTATGCAGTGTAGTAAGAAAAGCAAAAAAAAGCAATACAACGCGACAACATTCTTAACACAGGCGCGAATAAGCTGCGCGAACATCACTAGAGTAAAATTAATATCTCAAGCTAATAAAAAATCAGATTTTCGAAGAACTAAAGATTGGTTCCCAACACTAGAATCTTCAGCCAACTGGAAACTTAACAACTATACTCAAGAGCCTTAAATATTAAGATGGCAAGAGTTTAAGAAAAAAAACTTAATGTTATATTCAAATCATTTTTATTTACCAAATATTTCGTTTTAATTGTGATTAATAATGTATGTGCAATGCTTCAAAAGCATTAATTACATAATATTTAAATAATACTGCTTTTTACTATGTAAAAAAACTAAAAAAACTCAAAAAGTTTTGCTTTTACAAAGCTTAACACGAAGTTTTGTCACATTATCCATAAAAAATTACGGAAATCAATATTTAAATGAAAATTTGATAAATTAAAAATGATTTAGATGTCAAATAAAAACTTCAAACAAAATTTACATCATCATAAGCTTTATAGAGAAGTAACTATCTGTACATAAATTATGTTTGTCTTATATATATATGTATATATATATATATATATATATAGAGTAATATTTTCAGTCTTATAATTCTTCATCTGATAATTCTTTTTGCGTTAGGTACATTTTCTTTTCCAGTCTCTCTAGTAACTGAAGTTGCTTTTGCAAAATGATATTTCGTTCTTTTTGTAATTCATTCATTACATTCAAGCGTTCATTACATTTTTGAAGCTCTACCAACATTTTTGTGCATATTTCGTGTTTGGCATCATTTTCTTCTTGTTGCATATTACAAATAGATTCCCTGACTGATTGCAGAATAAACGACAATTTGCCATCTCGTATTTTTGCTTTCGTATTTATTAAAGATGAACAGTTGCTATTCGTCATAGATGATCTATCGCTATTCGCCACTGATTGTGATTTGCTACTAATCGCTGATAGTATCGAAAATGGTGAATGTACTTTGATAGATGATTGTTCTTCATTTTCATTCCTGTAACAAAAAAACACATTAATTAATACTTATCCGAAAAAATACAGATTGAAAAATATACCTTATATATATCTTAAGGAGATAATTATTACTTACTCAGATGAAGTTTGACCAACTTTTTGTAAAATTACTTTCTGAGAAACAATTTCGTTGTGGCCAGTTACATAAGGTGGCACTCCACTGAGACTTTTTCCAAATATGCTTATCATTTCACTGTAAGAACAAATTCCATTAATTATTTATTAAATATACAGGATACTGTGGAAATAACAAAAAAGGAAAAAAAACTAAATAAGTAAATTGATTAAACTCTTGTAAGTATTCATTTCAAAAATATTATATTTACAATAAAGCCTGAGGCACATGGTACATATTTTTTTGTTACAGTACTTGCGTTAAGTAAATAGGAATTGTGCATTCTGTGTGGTGCAATTTTAGCAATTCACTAAAACACAATTAATCCAGCAGAAAAAATGTGTTACAGACTTTAGATACACAGAAAACAGAAAATAAACTAAAAACTTTTATATAACTTACTTTTCATATGAAAGAGGTTTTATGCCTCTTCCAGAACTATTTTTTCTCATAGTCCGTAGAATATACTTGTCCCATTTTTTCTTCAATAATTTAAATTTATTTTTCATGTGATTTTTGGTAGCATTCACGTAACCTTTTTTTTGAAATGATTCTGCTAATGCTTGAAACATAGCTTCTTTACTTTGATATTTCTTTTTTTGCAACTTTTTCTCATGTTGTTCATACTCTGTGAAAAACAACATTATGGTTTTGTGGTTCCAAATAAAATGGCCATCCTTATTAAAAACAGAAGTATTCTTTTTTTCATCCTCTGATGAATCTGTAATCGAAGAATCCAATGAAGGCACAATTGTAGGCCTATCTTGCATAGAATTTATTATGGGACCTGTAATAGAAGGACTTTCGTAGGTTATAGCCTGAGGCTGGATTCTAAAAGAACCTGATTTATTTGGTAAAGAATCTAAAGGTACACTTGTAGTTAGATATTGTGTCGAGCCTCTTGTGGAAGTTATGACAGAAGCATATGCAAGAGTTTGAGGTTTAATTAGAAGCGACATCGTTTTAGGTATTATTTGCACAGTTGAAACCTTTGGAATTACAGATCTCGTTATTAAGGAATTAGCATTTGTAGGATGTGCCATTATAATTTTTTGATCAGATTTAATTATTAATGTTTCTCTTGCTGCAGACTATGTACTATAACAAAAAGATGAACAATATTGACATAATACAGCATTCATACAATTAGTCAATATATTAGTTAATAAAAATGCAATTGAAGTACTATGAGTACATATTTAAGCAATCAACATACTACAACAGTATACTACAACATTGTGCAAATAATTCTTACCTATTTAAAAGAAATGTCAATGTTAGGAGTAGGCAATCCTTCCTTCGTATTTAATTGGCTTGCACTCCGTGAATCAAGGAACCCGACCAGTATCGAACTATTGGTGATGATGAACTCAAATCGTGTAATAGAAATACAATGCATTGGCCACTTCGAACCGGACAGACTTGACAAAAGATGATGCAAGAAAAAAATGACAAAGCGCCCTCTCAAACACTAGGCACCTTAAGCCGGTTCTACAATTAGTTGTAAGTCTATTGCAATTTGTTGACAACCAATCTGAAGCTTTCATTTTGGAATTAACACTTCTTATTGGCTATCGCAACAAACTTGCGATCGACTTGCAACTATAGTGTAGAACCCGCTTTAAGTTGTTCCATTTAACGCTTACAATGCTTGTGGAATCATTTCATCTTTGTCGTTTCAAAACTATGTTCCAAATCTTCCTCTCCGAGGAAGATTTTACTCTATATGCTATTATATACGTTACGTATATTATATTTCGAGTAAAATTTTCTTCTGGAGAGGAAGTTTTGGAACGTAGCCCAAATGTTAAACAAGAACAAATGTGATTCGCGGGTGTTGCAAGCGTTAAGTGAAACGTAGCCTTAGACTGCATTTTCATACTTGCTTGACGCTCGGTTCGAACGACAAAACAGGTCACGTGATCAAAAACGCTAAAGCTCAGTTTAGCTTTGATGGTCGACGCTCGATTCAAGCGTCAAACAGGTTACGAATGCTAAGCATCAATTTTGATCATGTGATCTGTTTTGATACTGAAAATGAGCGTCGAGCGTTAGCATGAAAAAGTAGTCTTAAGGTACAATTTCATGCAACGAAGCTTCGCTGGCGAAAATCCCCCATTTCGTTGATTCATGTGAAAATATGTAGTTAGCGATGCTTCGCTCAAAGTTCCGACACATCACTTTGTTTAATGTCATGAGTTTCTAATGTGCATACTTTGGTTTGTACTATATAGATAAGATGTCTGCGCTCTTGTATAAGAGGCTGCGCACAATGCTGCATTCAGCGGACTCAGTTGAGCGCTCGCTATTGATGTATTCTTTCAGATCTAAAATGCTGATTAAATGATCTAAAAAAATATACCAATAGGACCGTGAAAGAAAGGGAACAGGGAACAGAGAATAAAAATTTCAACCTATCAAAAACTATGTATTCCACAATACATGATTTCTGATAGGTTGAAATTCTTATTCTCTGTTCTCTGTTCCTTATTCTTTTCATTTGAGCGCAGCCTCTAACTGAATGTGATTTAACTTAATTGGGATTCCATTTATAGTACATAATTATATAGCCTGTATAATACAGGGCTGAATAATATTTAAAATAGTTCCATTTTATATACATATGTATTTAAAAAATAGAAATGGCATTTTGCATTTTCTATTTTCTAAATGGTTTATGGAAAATTATTTACATTTTATATTTGATATGAGGAATTATGTCTATTATTTCAATCATTTATAAAATAAGTAAATGGTTTTTCTATGTTTTCACAAATTTTCTCTAGAATCATTGATGCATAAGAAGAACCAAGTTCCATGATTGGTCAAAGATTTTTATGAATATTCAAATGAACTGTAAATTAAACTGTAAAGAGAAAATTAATTCCAGCGATAGTAAATATCGAATCTTAATAAAAATGAATATTCCAGTTTTGTGCAAAATATTTCTAAAAATGTATATTACTCTTAACATCTAATGTTGACCATAATTAGCGCTTTTTGTATTAAAAAATTTAAAATATTTCGGTCAGAAATACTTTATTTGTAATTATTTGTATTGTAGTCTTTGAGCTTCATTGAAAATGGATTTCAAACGTAAAATATTTAAAAAAAAAATGTATACCATCCTGGCGGAGAGTTTTTATAAAAACTATATAAATTGAAACAAAATTCTTAAATAATATTAGGTGTTGGAATTAATTCGTAGCGTTTTTTAATGAAAGAATGTTATTTATTTCACATGAGCATTAAAAAATACATTAATGAAAGTACTTCCCATCACTTGTAAAACGCTACGAATTAATTCCAACACCTAATAATATGAAAGAGGGCTACAAGAAGGTTAATATAAAAATGTTTTAATAATATAAATAGTTAAATCATAAACAAAAACAATGGTCTATACAAACGGTTTGTATCCGATCGGGTCATTTTCAATGTTAACAAATTAGGTTATGAACTTACTTACAATATAAAATATAAAATATATCTAAATAAAAAGATATGTAAATTAAAAGGTCTGTAGTATTTTAAAAAATTAATAATGTCTCTAAACCGATAACTTGTGTTTTTATTTATGATTTAACTATTTATATTATTAAAAAAATTTTTATATTAGGCTTGTAGCTCTGTTTCATATTATTATTTAATTTTATTGAGTCTTTTGATATATTGTTTTGACAAAATTTTTAATTTTTCTAGACACAGAAATTTTTAGTTTTTCATAGATATAATATTTGTAGTGAGACATAGAGTAGTGTTGTTTGTTTAAAAAATCAAGAACTCCTCCGCCTTCAAACAACACTATAGCTGCGGTCAAAGTCTCACTATAAATGCTTTGAAGCGTTCGATTGACCAATTAGAAAACAAAATTTTATAAATTGACCAATCAAAAATTGCTTTAAAGCATTTGTAGTGTTGCGTTGATCGTATCCTATGTTCCACTATAAATATCTACAAAAACTAAGGATTTTTGAGATAAATAAACCTCATTTACGTCCCACTACGAATATTCATGAAAAATTAAGAATTTCTAAGATCTTTTCTCAATTTATGTACCCATACAGCACGGAAGAGACCCGTTAGCGCATAGTGCTATAGCACAAACATCGGTCGGTTCCTAATAACTTTTCACTGCTTTAATGAGAATATTTTATTTTAAATTAGCTAATTAGCGATGGACTATTTGAACTCTTCTTACAGCACAGACTTGCAGTAATATTGCAGAAATGTTGCAATATTGCAGATTGCACTGTATCGTGCAACATTGTAGGTATTAGGAATCATAATATCTCTGCTAAAAATTCCAAGCATGTCGTATATGAATTTGACCACATCTGATTAAATGTGGTTTCTTGCATGATGTAACAATACAAGGTATTGTTCGCATAATAGCGATAACAATACTGGAAACCAATCAAATTTTGGCCTCAATTCAATTCTTTACTGCACATCCTTGGGAATGATGTACTTTGTCTTCTTACATCATGGTTTTTTCGCATTGGAAATCTTGTTATATCCAAATTACATGTGGAGTTCCAGATATATTCCATGCCAACTCTTGTTTGGAAATCCCGTTCTGTCTGAATATTTGGAATTTCAGATCTTTCAAGTTGAATTTGTTGTTACATGGGAATTTCAAATATGTAATACTCCTATATTGCTAACGCAGCTTCTTTTTGGGAGTGGGGTGTGTGCAAAGATAGCGAGATAGAGAATATCGGATCTCTCACTTCGACAGTATACTTCGACTCATGTACCTCAAGTGTGGACATGCGTTGGTATAAGTAACAAAGTTACATTTTTGTTTCTTTTTTTAGACACTTTTATATAAACAACAATATTGGACACGCGTATAATCATATACGTAATACAATATATACTATGCAAACGCGGACCAGATGTATGTATATATATATATGATAAAATTGATTAGAAACGCGCGCATGCATACTGAAGCGGGTACACTATCTAAATGAGAAGTAGATATCGTCTGCGCCGTGGTGTTTTTGCTCTTAATTGGCGTTAGCCAATATATGGGAAGTTATATATATGAGAATTCCAGATATTAGATCGTGGCAACGTCACATTTTTGCGAGCAGACGAATATAGGCACAAGTTATCTGATATTTATATGAAGATATTTATACGAAAGAAAAAAATATCCGCACAATTGCATTATAAAAAAAAATATGTCAAAAGTACAGTTTTAGCAAAAAAAGTGTAAAGCAATTCTCGCGAAGAAATGGTAAGAATGCGCAAGACAATCTCCTTATTGGTTCTCGAAAGTGCGATGCTGTTATATTAATAGACATCCTCAGTTACCGAGAAAATATATAAAATCAAGATTTTTTATTGACTCAAACTTTAATATCATATTTGTGATATTGTTATATGAGTTTCCTCGTGAATTTAACTATTTGAGACTCATTTTTCATTAACTTTTTGAATGTGATTTCGAGGCTATCTAAAAATTCGTGTCGCATTACAGCAAAAATACTACAATGATACAGAAAAATCTGCGATGTTTAATCGATTATATATTAGAAAAACAGGACAGTAATTCGAATTCATTCTTTACAGACTTTATGTATTAATATCTAAATTATTTGAGACGAAAAAGATCCCGCACTAATACTATATAAAATTGAGTCTTCGTGAAATCAAATGGTTTTATCATATGTTACAGCTTATGACCTGCTAAATAAAATATAAATTTTAGCTTAAAAAAATGAATAGTTTTTATGTTCGATTCATCTACAGTCGCTGACATCTCACCATAAAATACTCAATAACTTCTAAACGACTGACCTGAAATGAATAAAGTTACAGTGTTTTGAAAAGGTCACAACAAGGACTATAAGAAAATGAAAGAAAAAGTGGAGAGTCTTACTTAAAAAATCCGAGTTGATTTTGCTCTACCTTGAGGCCACTCAAAGTCAAACTGATGAAGCCAGCAGCTAGGCATTTTAAAACTCTACAACCTTTATCTAAAATATTTTTTTATAAAACTTATAGTTTTCCAGATATTTTGCCATCTCGAAATATTTTATGTTCCTTATATGAGTAAATATGGTGCCACATATAATTATATCCCACATGTAATTACATGCTATCATATTTAATATTCAAGATATGTACACATATAATATATAAAATGATATTTTGTTACAGAATATAGTGTAACTCCCAGGATCTGAATGATGAAAATAACTTAATAAATAATTGAGAAACAATTAATTTCTTATTAAGTAATGTAATTGCATATCGGGAAATTGGGAATTGGCATAGTGATCGGTGCGTAATTCGCTTTGAAAAAGCTTTATCTTACGTGAATAAAATGAAATTGTATATGTTTCAGCTAGTCTTCTAGTCTTCTTTAGCAAAAGGACGATGAAAATTCATAATCTGATGTGATATATATCTCAATTAAAGTCAGTAGAATGTCGCAAATAAATTATTATAAACAATATAGTATATGTAAGCTATGCTTAATAAATGTGTTCTCTCGAAAAAACTCTTTTTACTAAAATCGTAAAAAATGAGAACTTATATAATATTAAAAAAATTATCTTATATTATAAATTATTTAGGAGAGAAGCACACATGTGCTTCATCTAAGAATTTGGTGTCGATTTAACGATTAATGCGTTCTTTTGTTTTTTAATATATAGCATCTTAGACATTAATCTTTGTTGTAATTGCAATGAGAATCTAAGATGATCACTTCTTCCCAATTGAAATCATGATCATATTGCAACCTATGTTTAGTTATGACTGAAAGCGTGGATGTGTTTATATGAATATGATTCTTGTGGTCCAAGATTCTAGTTTTCAGTTTTCTGCAAGTCTGCCCAACATAGATTGCATAATAATTATTATAACAAATTATAATATTTTATAAACAACATTCTTCTTAGATGTCTTAGGAAGAGGATCTTTATGTTTTGATCACCCCCCTCCCCAAGTTTACTAAAAAACGAAAGATTAGAATCTAAATCTTTAGTAATGGTTTTAAATTTTTCAGAGATGTTATCGATATATGGTATAGTAAACCATAATTTTTGTAAAACTTTCTGATGAAGCTTTTTTATTATCAACCATTGTAGAATTTGTATTTTTGTCGATCAATTTTTTAATTCTATTATTGATCGTGTCAAAAATAAACTTCAGAGGATAATCATTATTTAATAATATCTTAACAATGAACTCTAGATTTTTTTTGGTGAAACATAGGGTGTGAAATCTGAAAAACCCTACCTCCACTAATCCGATAATTGTGCCTCTCTTTTGACTTAGAGGGTGCTGGAACAAAAAAATTGAAATACCTTCCAGAAAAGGTGGATTTCTGATATCATCGAAAATAATTTTGTCTTTAGAATTGATGATGATAATGTCTAAAAAATTAATTCTATCATTGCCTACTTCAAGAGTAAATTGTAGTCACGAGTGATAAGAGTTAAAATCGTCTACATTCTGATTCATCGTCTGCCATAATTATGTCGTCAACATATCTAAAATAAAAGAGTATTTCAAAATCAAATGTCTTCAGCCTCGTCCTTTCCAAATTTTGCATAACCAGATCGGCAACCATCGGGGACAGGGGAGAGTCCATCGGTGTGCTTCTTTCGGGTCCAGATCTATTCTTGGAATGCCAACGTTTCGTGAACCTTGCAATCCACTTCCCATTAGGGCGAGGAGCAACCTGATATTGTAGTATCAAGAATGGATCTGAAAACAGAAGAAACCCACGAAACGCATAATCTTTATATAGAAAGCACCTGTAGAAACCTCAAGAATATTTTCAAAATGAAAACATTTTTTTCTTAGAAATTAGACTGAAAAAAAATCTAAAGTTCAATTAATATATTATTATGAATAGTGACGACCCTCTGAAGTTCATTTTTGATATGATCAATAATAGAATTAAAAATTTGATCAACAAAAAAATAAATTCTAATGGTTGATAATAAAAAAACTTCATAAGAAAGTTTTAAAAAATTATGGTTTACTATATCATATATCGATAACATCTCCAAAAAATAAAAAACTTACTAAAGATTTAGATTCCAATCTTCTATTTTTTAGTGTTAAAAAATTTGGGGAAAGGGGAATAATCAAAACACATAAAGATCCTCTTCCTAAACATCTAAGAAGAATGTTGTTTATAAAATTTGCTGCAACGATTGTAATGCAACTTATGTTGGGCAGAAAACTGAAAACTAGAATCTCGGAACACAAGAACCACATTCATAGAAACACATTTAAGCTTTCGGTCATAACTAAACATAGATTGCAATATGGTCATGATTTTAATTGGGAAGAAGTGGTTATCTTAGATTCTGAACACAATTACAAAAAAAAGATTGATGTCTGAGATGCTATATATTAAAAAACAAAAGAACGGCATTAATCAAATAGGCACCGAATATTTAGATGAAGCATATGTATCTCTCCTAAATAACTTATGATATAAGATAATTTTTAATATTAAATGTAGCTCTCAAGTAGTACAGTATAACGTGTTCTAACTCAGGTCTGAGAGAGGTGTGGGAGAGGAAGGCGCGGGAGGTACTCGTAGGCGCGGGGGAAGGCGCATGCTATCGGTGTTTACCGATATCAATCATACATCCCGCCACGTGATGTCGTATTGGGACCCTGTCTCGGACTGCCGCTACCCCATCGTCATTATCCCGCTGCCATTGTAGGCCGCTGCCGCCGCCGACGCGGCCGCGGACCCCGAGACCATCCCAAAATGCGCCGCGGACCGCTTTCTTCCTTTTTTTCTTTTCGCACCCAAATCATTTCACATGTCACATGTTCTGATGATGATATCATCAATGTAATTTTGATACAATTGCAACGTTGCCAAATAGTGCGCATAATGATATAAAATAAAAAAATCAATTTTAATCTCCGAATTATTTTCATATTTGTTATTCATTCTTTTTTCTCATAACAGATAGGTCACATATGGCATAGGATAGGTCGGGTGGGAAATAAAGAAAGTACATATATATAATGATGTGAATGAAAAATTTTTTATTCACATGTTATTACATCATTTTTTCATATCTATTAAAAAATACAGCCAATAGCTCGACGAGCTGATGTCCATTGAAAATGTTGTTATCGCGTATACTTGGCATCGATCGTATCGACGAACGACTAATCGTTCGAATGTTACATCGATATACTCATCAAACTTAAACATACGTCGTAGCATCGTTTTAGTCATCGTCATGCGTACGGACGAAGTATCGAGACGTACGAGCGTAACATCACTCAGCATGCAAACTCTGACAGTTAGCGGTTCCAACGCTTATAAAATTGTCCTTGTATTCGTTTCGAAGCATCTTGTAAATATTCCATTCTTATTCGTTGCTCATAGAGGCCCTTCCACGTTTCGAGAGACAGCAACAGTTCGTGTCCGCGATGATCTCCCAGGGCGATCTCCACGTAACTCGGTGGTTCAATTCACGCTGATTCCAATTTCCAAATACTTGTAGCCCGTAGCCGTCAGGTATTGTAACGTCTACTCAGTAAACGGAGCGCGATGTTCCATATTATGTACGTATGTAATGTTAAAAAGGTTTCTTTTTGTATATAAAATGTTGAAACTTACATGTTATTGCAATTCTTCTTAGTTTCGTACGATGCACTGCTCTCTTTGGCGAAGTACATTTTCAACCGTTCGTACAAGCAGGTATCGCAAGACTGATCGTACCCGCGTAAATTGTGACGTATATAGTAAAACTTCTAGAATTGAAGAGGAAGTAACTCCGTCCCTCTTTCTGAGTATCGAACGTGTCATGGCACATTTTATCGCATTTTTTCTATGTATTTTCTATGTATTTTGTTCGCGAGTTTATCAATGTTTATACTTTATAGCTTATATTTCAATGACATTAATGACGTTGATGATGAACACGTTGGCGACTTCGATGCTTTTTCCCCAGGACATTCTCAATATTTCGCTTTTTCCTTTGATGGCGATGGACTTGGCGGACTTGGTGACAAGGGATGGTACCCCTTTTGCTCGATTTTCGACATTATTATATTGTATATTCTTTTACTCGGTCTTAACTGAAGCTACAATTGAATGAAAAAAGTCTTATACGCTGCCTATATCTTATACATTGCATATATATATACTGTTAGATCGGACATATCGCGACGCGTTTGACATAAGCGTCAATTCGGATACATACATACATACGTACATACTGTAACCGCATTCACGAGCGTGGTATAACTTCATCGTGCGTTCGCAGCTAATTCTCTCTCGACTCGGTAGAGTTTCTTTCTTTATAACGAACATTCGTCTGACCTTAAAAGAAATGCGACAGAAAGGGGGTCTTTGCGCGGCCATTTCTGAGGGCAATGTGGGACCTCGACACTAATAGTTGGGCGCCAGGCCTTGAGTGAGCGTGTCACTCTTTATTGAAATTAATCAAGATATTCTCTACATGATATTCTACAAAACTGCGAACGTCGATGACTCTCGTAACCGGCAGCTCAGCTTCGGAAATGACAGACGGGGCGGTTCGCGATCGAGTATAGAGGATCATTTGGAGAGGCGAGTATGGCGACAGTAATGAAAATACATAATAATTAGTAATACTAACAAATAACAAACATATTTAGTGAACCTCCGACTCTCATTCGTACTCGTTGACAATATCACGACGAGCATGTGATCGAAATGCATTATGTGCCCCGATACGCTCTACGCGATACGCGTAGGACGACCCACACTCGAGCGGCGACGAAGCGCTCTTTCTCCCTTCTTGCGCGCCGCCGTTCGGGTGTGGATCGTCCTACGAATTTGCGCGGCGCGGCTTAATCGCATATTGGCTTAGACATTTTCTTTTTTAATTCCAAAACTACAGCGAATATCTCAAAATGGTATAAGGATTTTTTGTTCTCTTTGATCCATTCTCCACCCCCAATGTGGCCCCGACCCATCTTAAGAGATCCTGTATATACATACATACGTACATACACACATGCATACATACATGCGTACATGCATACCTACATAAATACATACGTATATACATCATACTTTACGGCTTATATTTTGATGGTATTGATGACTTTGATGATGAATACGTTAGTGACTTTGCTGCTTTTTCCTCAGAATGTTCCCAATATCTAGCTTTTTCTCTCGATGGCGGACTTGACAGACTTGGTAACAAGGGACGGTACCCCTTTTGCTCGATCGATTTTTGGCGTATATATTCTTATTTTTTAACATTCTTAATTGAAGCTTACGTTTGAATGAAAAAATGAAGCCTTATACACTGCTTACATACACTGCCTATATACACTGCCTATATACGCTGCCTATATATACTGTCATATTGGACATGTTGCGACGTGTTTAAGAGAAGCATCGATGTTTCGGATACATTCACGTAGATGAAAAATACCTTTACGAGTTAATAATTCGAATTCTTCGTCTGACAAAGTTGAAAATTCGAAACGTACAATTTTTAATTTGTCTTTGTCAAGATGCCAATTTATCAAGGCTTGCATTCAGAAATTTATAAGAATCAATGAATCTTAATTTTATATAATTTTTCTGAAAATTATTTTTATTTTTGTCTTTGGTGCTATCGACATGTTTAGTAAACAAAATATTTTTCTTTTGCAATCGGTAGTATATTTATATGTCCATCGTATGCTGTAGCAATTTCTTTAATTATAAAATGCGCTTCGTAGCCCGATAAATTGTGGAATACGACTGGAATATAGAACGCGGGCAACGACAACAGTTGCCTGACGGGAGATTAGGAAATTTTATCCGGCGACAAAACCGATATCCCGTTCTCCCATCGGAATCCATGGTGATAAGCATCCAACCAGGAAGTGCAAGACCTGTCAGATCTTATCAAAAATTTCCATGACATTCGTAAAAATGTATGAGAACGGTCCCCTGTTTCAGCATCGCCATTTCCTTCACGATAAATTTCTTATTAACCTCAAAACCTCAAATTATTCTACTTATACTATAATGGCAAATCCCATACGTATTGTTGAGCGAGATAAATAAGCTGGAGATAAGATGCTGCGCGCTTTGGAGAGCGAACGATATCTGAGCATGGCTTTTTGCTCGTGGGATCTGGACGAGTTTTCATTCTTGCAGAGCAACCAAACATCGTGGGCTATCAAGATGGCTACACAGCTTGAGAAGCCGCGCTACGTCATCTTCTCTTTGCAAACAGATCGAAAAAATATCATGTCCGAGTATATAAGTCGATTCGACGGCAAATTAATCAATGCGAAACTCTACCTGAACTCAGAATCTGTTATCCGTACGATGACTTGAATCTGGATTTCAATAAAAATAGATGTGCGATTCTGTATATGTACGTGAGTTTCTGCAAGGGCTACTACGGATATGAGTATCTCGAGCCGAGTCTCACCTTTTTTTACGTAATGGTCCATTCGTGATTATTGATTGCTTTCGACAGAACGAATCGGTCAAGAGTGGTACCGTGGACGTGATTAGACTTTGAATGTAAGGAGAACATACAAACAAATACAACAGCCCGCAAATACAACAGCCTATTGTCTTATCATACACGATTGCGTGTTTCAGTATAATCATTGACCAACGTTATGCGCAAAACCACCTAAGTGCATCCTTCGACACGATATAAAATCTACGACACAATCGACCATAGTCTTTTCGACAACACGCCCGTGCCAACATTCGTGGATCTGCAAGGATTCATTGTTAATAAGAAATTTATCGTGAAGGAAATGGCGAACAACAAATGCTGAAACAGGGGACCGTTCTCACACATTTTTACGAATGTCATGGAAATTTTTGACAAGATCCGACAGGTCTTGCACTTCCTGGTTGGATGCTTATCACCATGGATTCCGATGGGAAAACGGGATAGTCCCGTACAGCGGTACATCTGATTACGGCGGCTGTATTTGAAGATGATGCTATCGTGTAAATAGTATATGGGCAGCCATGGACTCATCAAAACAAACCCCCACCACTCCGCCTCCGGGGACGTGGCCTGTTTGGAAAATGGCGCGCTCTGATTGGTCGGTGACGCAAAGGTGTGAGTAATGAGGTAATTAAATGATGCGTTTGATTGGCCCGGTCCATGGCTGCCACGCGCTGATTGGCTCTGTCCATAGTCGCTCGCGGTGACTGGAGAAGAGTGGGGGTGTCGCCAGGGATGAATACACCTCCGGGACACCAAGGAAAATGGGGACCGAGACATTTTTTTATTACGGAGAGGGGGAGGAGGAGAGGTGCAGGCAACGGATATGAATAGCGCATAATTTTTTGTTCTGCAGGTCATTTTTTGCTGCAGCGGCTTAATATTTCCGGCATACTGATGTTTTAGCGAAAAGATTTTTTCTTATTATTTATGACAACTACCTTTACGAGTATTTTCGGGAGACTTTTGCTTTCACTTAGGAGAAAAGGAAGGTAAAACAGGAATGAACAAGTTCGTGCTGGTACGCGTCGTCGCAATCGGCGTGATGATTTATTTGTTTTTAGAGAATAAATTTCTGTACTCTATGCCGAAGATATTTTTATTTAAATATGATAAAAATCTTCATTATTTAAGCTTGAAATGTTGGGATATTTGAAATGCGAAATAGTCGAGAATTTAAAATACAAACATTTTATTTATTGATAAAAAAAGTTATTACATTGATAAAAGAATTATATCACATGAAGGAATATATTATAAAAATCATAATCCTCGATTCATTAAAATTATGTTAATAATTTCGTTAAATTTTAATTCAATTATAAAACATATAAAAAGAAGAGCATAAAAAACCACAGCACAAGTTATAGTTTGTGATATTTAATTATTATTATTACATTAATTAAAACATTAAACGTTTCGGCCACAATCTGGCCATCTTCAGTAATTCAATAATATTCTTAAAACGCAGAGTTACATCTAATTGACATTAAATTCAACAGTCGGATGTTGTAATTAAATAAACGTGTTCTTTTCTATGTGAAGATGCTTCATACAATAATGTTACAACGCCAATTGTCATATCACGAAAAGTGTAGAACAAGAATTTCCAGATTCTGTTTTAAAAAACTAAACGATAAATCTCAAGTACTTCGTTTGCATAATTAGAATTTTGTCGTGACATATGTTGTTATTTCAATATGTGTTGTTATTTCAATATGTGTTGTAATAATATTATACATAATGTCACGACAAAATTCTAATTGTGCAAAAGAGGTACTTGAGATTCATCGTTTAGTTTTTTTGGAAAATTTCATCTTCCTTGCGCGTCACCAGTATAGCTTTCACACCATAGGCGGAGATGAAGCTGACAAATATGTTTGCGAAGGAAATAGGATTTACTTTGATTTTACTACTTCCGCTTGGGTATGTGCTCATGAGTTCCATATTCTCTTGAAATTGTTTCCACGCATTCGAATCGAAGCTGATTCCTTTTGCGTAATTTTGTTTGCCAGTTAATTTGACGATAGGCTCGAAGGTTGCCTCCTTTGTGGATTGTAATCCCACGTATAATCCACGTATAAAAAAAATTTCTTTGTATGAGAGGAGTTGAGCGGATAAGACATAGAAAGTAGCAAATATTGTTGCTCATTTTGTTCGGTAATATTGTTTATCACACGAGGATTATTAGGCACAAAATGATTTCCAATTTCTTGTTTTTCAGCTATGTCGCGCGAAAACTTTGGATGAATGTTTCTCACACAAATAAAGAAAAACTAGGACGACTGATCTCGAAATGATGACTCTTCGAACAATGTGACGCGACTATAAAATATCGTAACACTATGTGAAGCGATTTGCACTTTTATATATGCTTTTCGAAAACTAACGAAAATCTGTGCGCGCAGAATATTTGTTTAAATTGATACATTTCTAGAAGAATTTTGCTACGCTGTTATGCGACGCAGTTACTGTTTCAGAAAGAATTTTTTCGAAGTTGGATAACGAAAATATTTCATATCACAAATATGCTCGAATTCGTAAAAAATCGAATAAATCGTCAAGATTATAAAGTACTATTATATTTGAAAATAATTCGCCAAAGTAAAGAAAATATTCTAACATCGAATTTATTTTTCATAAATTTTAGAAATATTTCTCGCTAGCACGGCTGGGACTAAGAATACGCATAAAAGTTAATCCGAGCAAAAAAGCAATCTTAATGTTTAAAAAAATTCTTTTCTAACGAAAGAGAAACGTTGTTCCTGAGAAAAATTATTTGTCAACCGTCATAAACTTTTTATATAGTATAAAAAATTAAGTCTTAGTTATATAACGAAAGTCAAGAAAAAAATTTAAGTGACGTGAATTATGTTCGTGAGTTCACGATTTTTCTTTCTTACGTCAAAAGAAATCTAACAAAAATCAAGTGTTGCGTGATATAGGAATGAAATTCCGTTTTTCTTCATTGAAAAAGTTTATTTGTGCTTGTTATAGACTAATAGTATGAGAGAATTTTTCTAAAAAATGGAAAAGGTTAAATTTGAGTTACTCCGACAATAAGAATACCATCGTACGAAAAAGCATGTGACAAAAACTTTTCCGAGATAATAACGTAAATGAGAGGAAAGGGATTTCCTAAGATGTGCGATGATGAGAGTGATATTCATATGCGAGGAAGGGAGTTGATTCTATGTTGTCAAGGTACAATATGTTAGAATATTATTCGTAATTAGAGAGTTTTTAACATTTCCCACTCTGAAAAATTTTCGAGAAAATCTCTACGTGTAAAAGGAAGGAAACCGAAAAATTGACAAAATCTACTTGTCAATGGCGTGACTAGAAATTTTTATTGATTTATCCTTCTTTAGGAATTTTTTCATGAATATGTAGGCTGCTGGAAAAGTTTCTGCAATCTAATATTTTCAGTGGCGCCAACGTTTTGCTACTATCATATCCGATAAAATTAGACGTTTTTAACCTATAATTCAGTTAACAGTTTATACCCAAGCCAACTAGTTTTGTTTGCATAGTATTTTAAAAGAAATTATTTTATGAGAAAATGGAAATTTCGCGTGAAAATTTTCGGGCAATAATTTTTTACAATTACAAATATAATTTAACTCCGAAACAATGTATCGATCGACTTCATTTGGCTTTTGGAGATGAAGCACCATAGGACTGTTTATAATTGGTTTGCCGAATTCCAGCATGGACTTTCTTTGTGACGAATTCTGTGAAGGTCGTCCATCCACGTCTGTTGTTGCTACTAATGTTGATGCTGTGCGTGAAATGATTGAGCGAGATCGACATATGACATACCGCGAGATTCAAGCATCCTTAGGCATTGACATGAAAGCAATACATACGATTTTGCATGATCACTTGAGTGTACAGAAACTTTGCAGTCGTTGAATCCCATACAATTTGACCGAAGCTCAAGAAGACTCGTGTTAAATGGAACAAAGAAATGCTCAAGAAATTTAACTGAAGTCGAGAGAGCAAATTTGGTCTACAACATCGTTACTGGGAACGAAACATGGATCTATTCATATGAGCCCGAAAGTTGGTCTACAACAACCCACTGTTTGGGTATTTCAAAATGAACCGAAACCAACAAAAGTTGTTCGTGCACGCAGTGCTGCCAAGTGCTGCAAATGATTGCTTGTTTCTTCAGTTATACCAGATATATGGCAACCGTGGTTTTAGAGGATCGAAGGACTGTAAATACTGATTGGTATACAATAATTTATTTGCCAGAAGTAATAGGTAAAGTCATAAATGAATTGCGTAGAACAAACCGAAATCGTCGCATCATCCTTTATGACAACATCCGCTGTCACACAGCATGTCAACAATTGATTTTTTATCCAATAAAAATGTCGAATTGATGACTCATTGTATTCGAATACATCCGTATTCACTTGATTTATCACCTAATGATTTTTTTTTGTTCCCAAATATTAAAAAGAAGATGCGTGATTGAGTCGCCTGAAGCAACTGTTGAAACATTTCGTATACTGATTTCTGAGGTTACAGCCTCCGAGTGGAAAAAATGCTTCAAAAATTGATTCGAGCGTATGCAAAAATGTATCGATCTTAAAGGCGAATACTTCGAAAAACAATAAAGCCATTTATCGAATTTTACATGTTTTTTTTTCATATTTAAAACGTATAAAAAGAAGAGCATAAGAAACCACCGCACAAGTTATAGTTTGTGATATTTATTATCATTAATTATCATTACATTAATTAAAACATTAAACGTTTCGGCCACAATCTGGCCATCTTCAGTAAATTCATAATATTCTTAAAACGCAGAATTACATATAGTTGACATTAAATTCAACAGTCGTATGTTGTAATTATATAAATGTGTTCTTTCATATGTGAAGATGCTTCGTATAATAATGTTACAACGCCAATTGTCATATCACGAAAAGTGTAGAACGAGAATTTCCAGAGCAAGTAAAATATGAAATGTTCAGCATGTGTAGACAAATAGAAAAAATTCTACCAAGTAACATAGCTAATTCTTTCTTTCGAAGATAAGAAACTAATTTTAACATAATGTGGCGAAAGGAACAGGATAGAATTACCAATAAACTTGCGTGCTAAATATATAAGTGCAGAGAAAGATCGAAAATTAAGAATATTAATTATAATATAATGCAATTAGTAGACTGTGAGATGAATGGTGATACTTTTAGTGCACCTTTGAAATTAAAGAAAATTTCAACTAAAAATACGAAGCCTAATGAAATACAATCATCTTATAAGATTAATATTGATCCGGATAGATTTAATACAAATTTTGAAATAATGAGTACTAACGAACAATGGCTTATAAATCTCAATAATATTGAGATTTCAGAGAAAGCCAAAGTTGTATTGTAATTAGGTCAGCAATTCAACTTACCTAATAATGTTGTCAGCAAAGAAAGGAGTATCAGTACAGGAGTTCATCAAACATGTTGAACATAGTCTTTTCAGAGCTGATGACGAAATGTGTAAAATGATTAGGAACGAAACAATCCAAATACTTAAATCAATTAAGAATTGTGACGTTGAATCTGCCGAGAATAAAATTATATATGAAGGTGTAAAAGAAGTTAAGCGATTCATCTCAGAGAATCCTGATATTCTAATCACTAGAGCGGATAAAGGTAATACTACAGTCAACCGGGGCGGCGGGCGCAGGGGGTGGTGTCCCCCCAGCGCCCGAATAAAGTCGAAGGTGCCAAGCACCGCCCGGGGTCACGTCGTCTCTCAGACGACGCCATAAAAATCCCCGGGCGGGAATAGAAGTCGGCAATAAGCCGCCTGGCCTGAGGGACTCCCAGAAGTATGCTGCACGCGTTCCTGGGAGTCCCTCATGCAAGGCCAGGTAAGGACACTCGGAGGGGTTTTAGTGGGTGCAAGCCCCACATAACCCCGGGCTCTCCCCCGAGGCTCGGGGTATGCGTCAGGCATTTCCCCTCCGTTATCAAAAAAAAAAAAAAAAAAGGTAATACTACAGTAATTATGAATCGAGAAAGTTACAGAGAGAAAATGTATGAGATTCTCAACGATCAGACCACATATAATTTAATAAATAAAGATCCCACTAATAAAATAACATTTGAAATCGATAACTTACTTAAAAAATTGGAAAAACAAGGGGTACATTGATCTAAATTTATGCAAAAAATTATATGTACCTGACGGTGAACTTCCGAGTTCTTATGGACAAAAATTCATAAGGAAGATCATCCTCTAAGATTGATAGTTAACTGCATTAACAGTGCTTTTTATCCACTGACGACCTTCTTAAAAGAAATCATAGACAATAGTAATAAAAAGAATTTTAGTTATGTAAAAAACAGTTTTGATTTGGTAAATAAACTCAATGAAAAGGTAATCGATAAAAATTTTAATATTATTATATATCATTTGACGTGGTCTCCATGTACACGAACATTCCGATCGATTTAGTATTAAAAAGCATTGAACGTAGTAGCATGGAACTTTATTGAAAATAAGACTTCGATTCCGTTACATGAGTTTATTAAAGCAATTATGATTATAATTAACTCTACAATTTTAAATTTGATAAAAAAATATTTAGACAGATTTTTGGCATGCCAATGGGCTCTGCTTTGTCCCCTATATTAGCGAACATAGTTCTACAAGACTTAGAACAAGAAATTATTACTGCGAATAATATTATCTCGTCTTTTTATTTTCGTTATGTGGACGACATTGTGTTAGCTGTGCATAAAGAAAAGGTTGAAGGAGTTCTGGAATTGTTTAATTCATATCATGAAAGGCTTAGATTTACTGTTGACTTTGGCGATGAAAACGGCATAAATTTTCTAGTAAAATTAATGAGACAAGAAGGAAGTATTATCTTCGATATTTATAAAAAAACCTGCTAATTCTGGGAGATATTTAAACTATTTTTCGAATCATCCATTAGTACATAAAAGGGGGTACATAATCATTGGACAATTTGATAGAATTTTGCTTTTATCCCATCCTAAATTGCATGGAAAAAACATCTCTGATTTAATTCACACTCTTTTAAGTAATGGTTATCCTCTTAAATTCATATTTTCAATAATAAAAAATAGAATAAAGACCTGGAAAGTAGAACTAATTTAGATCAAAATCGTGAAGAAAATAATAATGAACGTGATTCTAATACTATTCAAAGAAAAAATTTTTCACGATACCATACTTAAGCAAAGTATCTGAAAAATTCAAAAAACTTTCACATATTCATTTTAATATAGCTTATAAACCTATGAATAAAATGAATACATTTATAAAGACTGGAAAGGATCTACAAAATTAATTGTTTAAATTGTGAATCTTCTTATGTTGGCCAAACAAAAAGGAAATTAAAAACTCGTATAAAAGAACATAAGGCTGACATAAGAAAATCCACTTCCGAGATATCAATAGTTTCACGTCACCAGTTGAATGAGATGCAAGAATTGAATTGGGATAACATAAGAATTTTAGACATAGAAATCGTTAATGAAAAGAAAAATTTCTGAAATGATATAAAAGGCCAAACAAGTGGTATCAATAAGCAAAGTGACACGGAAGATTTACCGATGTTTATCTGCCTCTTCTTAAGAAAGATCTCTCTCTCATTTAATAAATTCTAGAATTTTCTAAACTTTTGATTCATATATATAAATAGTGGTAAAATATATGATATGACAAATAACAACACACAATGTCACGACAAATTTCTCTCTGTGCAAAGGATGTACTTGAGATTCACCATTATATTTTTTTTTGCTGTAAAACAGGTAACGATTCTATTCTTACATATTCCGATTAGAAGATATTAATGATACACATATTTGTTTAAATTAGAATGTGGACATTGTCATTCTACACTTTTCGTGATATGATAATTGGCGTTGTAACATTATTATACGAAGCATCTTCACATATGAAACAACACATTTATATAATTACAACATACGATGGTTGAATTTAATGTCAATTACATATAACTCTGCGTTTTAAGAATATTATGAATTTACTGAAGATGACCAGATTGTGGCCGAAACCAATGTTTTAATTAATGTAATGATAATTAAATATCACAAACTATAACTTCTGCGGTGGTTTCTTATGCTCTTTTTATACGTATTTAAATATATAACCACGTTTGTTTTTATGATGTATTTTTTCATATTGTTTGCAGAAACTTTTCCAGCAGCCTACGTATCACGCGTATAAATGCGTGTATTGTGAGTTAAAGATTAGTCCTATGTTGATTTTCTCTGTCAAGAGTTAATTTTTGTTGAGAGATTATAAAAGCATTAGTTTCGTGAACGATAAAAATGGCAAATCACTTACAAAATTCTTTATCATTACCTGCAACTTGAATCAGAAGTTAGTTGCAGCTGATTATCTGATAAAGTTGACAGAAAATGACGAGAATTACTCGGTCTTCGGGTGTTTCGCGGGAAAATGCTCCAGTACGTTGTTGTGCATTATGCACAAGCTGGGCGATGCGAAATTGATAGAAATAATCTCGCATCATTTAGAAGTACGTGAGTGCTTTAACATGAAGAAGACGATGCTGGAGGTTACATAGTCGACTTCAAACGTCGCGCTGAAGGTCAGCAATAACAACATATTTTTTTTAATAAACCAAAAAAAATTTTATTAAAAGTTCGCTTCATTAAATTCCAACATTTGTTTCATAGTTTCGAATTATATTGTGAGCCGGGCGATTCCGCATCGTGGGAGACACCCGATAGGCCGGCTTAGTTTGAGACGATGACGTCCAGAACAAGTGATTAATGAAGTCGTACCAGCACGTAAATTGGAAAATATTAGGTGTACAAATAAGTTTCCGCTTTTTTTTATCAAAAATTAAGCATTTATTTTTATATGAAAGAACGATACATAATGTTTTATTGATGTAAGTCAAAATGTAAGTGCAAGTTCTTTTTGCGTTTGGCACGAATCTTCCTTCAATAATGCTTCCAATTCCGCGTCTTCGTACACTTTCGGCCTTCCGCTACGTTCTTTGTCTTCAACATCAAATTCACTGTTCTTAAATTTTCGAAACCATTCACGACAACTTCTCTCACTTAAGACAGCCTCACCATATGCTTCTACAAGCAATCGATGAGCCTCAACTGCAGATTTCTTCAAATTAAAGAAGTAAATCAAAAGTTCCCGCAAATGACGCTTATTCGGTTCAAAACTCGGCATTTTTGCACAAAAAAAATATATGATGCTGATACAAAATCGCTAGTATTTCAAGGTTATGTTGTTGACAGATGTCCAACCCTACGACATAATGTTTTACATCAGATAATTTTAACCATATGTGGCTATTGGAGCGAGTACTGTGCAATATGGCACCGATGGTTACCAACCAAAGGCGAAGGACAATTGGCGGGAAATCGTTAGGTTGAGAATGAGTACTACTCACTGCTTCTGATTTTTATGCCATAAGGCGATTTAATACAAACTTAATATTAAACTAACTAAATACTAAATACAAATGTAGATTAGAAAATAGAGACGTGATTGCGCGTGTGAGACGGCTCGGATACTGGCATCGTGTCGCGGAGTTACAATACAAGAACTATGAAAGTACACTCTAAGAAATTATCTGACGACGCTAACAATTATCACAGACATGAATAGTAATCGGTATTGGTCTCGCGGAATACACAAAGTAATTCGGAACCTCAACTTCTGAGTTCTAACTTACTGACTATCGCAGAGACTTACACGAGGTCTGCACGCGGCACGCCATTATACCAGAGAGAGTGAACGGAAGAAGAAACAGAAAGAACGACCGCATCAGCGCCGCGACGGACGCATGCAGCAGGACATACTGGTTAAGATATCGCTAGAACGAGAATAACAAAAAATAAAAATAAATGAAACAAACAGAACTTATACATATTGGTTTGCTTAATGTAATATTGCGCGGATTACATCTTAAAACTAACAGTCTTTCGCTTTGTTGCTGGACTAGGATATATTTTTGGTTCACCTTGCACTGGAATGTCAGTTGAAGACGAAGC
>NW_011626552.1:238952-259565 GCF_000204515.1 Acromyrmex echinatior
CAAGTGGTATCAATAAGCAAAGTGACACGGAAGGTTTGCCTGAGGTTTATTTTCCTCTTCTAAAAAAGGATGTCTCTTTCTGTTAATAAACAATTCTAGAACTTTCTAAAAATTTTGACTCAGATATATAAATAGTGGTAAAATATATGATAGGACAAATAACAACACATAATGTCACGACAAAATTCTAACTGTGTAAAAGAAATATTCGAGATTCATCGTTTGGTTTTTTTGCTGTAAAACAGGTAATGATTCTTTTTCTTTATATTCTGACTAGAAGATTTTAATATATACAATTTTATTTAGAATCAGGAAATTCTTGTTCTACACTTTTCTTGATATGACAATTGACCGTGTAACATTACTGCATGAAGCATCTTCACATACAAAAGAACATGTTTATTTAATTACAACTCTCGACTGTTGAATTTAATGTCAACTAGATGTAACTCTGCGTTTTAAGAATATTATTGAATTACTGAAGATGGCCAGATTGTGGCCGAAACGTTTAATGTTTTAATGAATGTAATAATAATTAAATATCACAAACTATAACTTGTGCTGTGGTTTTTTATGCTCTTATTTTTTATATGTGTTCATATAAAAATGTATTTATTTTAAATATAAAAATATATATAAAAATATGAAATAAGGTGTAAATGTTTATTATTTATATCCATCTTTTCAATTTAATATTTAAAAAATCTTTATTTTTTTACTATAAATGTAATACTATACAATAATTATTCAGGGTTATACATTTCGATAATACAATACATTTTAATAATACAATACACGACCTTTTTTACAAAGATAATGTCCCCATGGTAATGTTTTGGTTGAATTCGATATGATGTATTGTTTGTCATCGTACGGACTTAGAACGATTATCGTACATACTTGATGTAATTTTGATCTTATGCACAACTGTTGACGCGTTATTTCAATTTCATCGTTTGAACATCGGATGTAATCATCGAATGTTATAGTTCGCGCTACTTTGACATCTTTCGCCTTTTTAGAGTCCTTTTTACCATCTACCCTCAATGCATACATTTTCGCTCTGAGTGCGATGAATTCAATCAATATTGCGCCATTATTTTCATCCTTAATTAAGCTTGGCATTTTTTTGTTCATAAGTGGTATACCATACACATTATCGATAAAGAATAATCACACATGTCGAACTTAATGATATCACGCTTCATTTGTTCATAAACGTCATCACACTCGATGCGATATATGAGTGTCTGTGTACATATAATTTCACATTTTTTGTGATATAACGATAACATATATTTGTGGTGAAATTCATACAAATAGACTTTCGATATATCGAGTATATACTTCCTACGTAGATCAGTTTGTTGAATTTCAACTCAAGTTTACGAATTGTTATCAGATTTTCAGAAAATAAAACTTCTGAAAATTCGGCTTCGCGATCATTGCCTCTGCGTCCATCCCATTGTGTTAATAATTTTACATTGACGTGATTGCGCACGTTCTCCATTTGCTGAATACTGCATTATTCATTAACTTAAATAAATTTTTCTCAAAGTCATTCTTCACAAGTGTTCTAAATTTTTTGTATTAAGTTCTATGTAATCGAGGCGAAGCCATGATAATTGTGCGAATTGCAATATGCGATGAATCTTTGTTATATGAAGACCGTGAAGCATGCACTGTCGCAAGTTGCGATAATGTATAACGTTTTTTGTCATACACAGTCACTAAAAGTTTATCCTGCTGCTTGCCAAGTAGTTTATCACGCGTTGGATAGAATGGCAGGTCAACGTGCTCGTGCAAACGCTCCGGATATTCTAAGTCGACCTTAAGAACGTAACCTGTGAGCGAATCCTAAGCAATCGCGCTAATGTCAAAGTCCGAGACGTTTTCAACCCAACGAAATTTGGCACATGGCAACGATTGATACATCCGTATAAATTATTAACATCGAAGTACATCAAGTACATAAAAGGTTGCGACGGGTCGTACGATATATTTATATCTGCATATATTTGTTATTGGCTCACGCGTACTTGCTGGCATATTGACTAAGACCGCTACGTATACCGCGCTCAATAAACATCACCATATCGATGTTAGTGAGCAGTTTGAAATTTATGCGTGTATGTTTCAGCATAGCGTCCCACGTAAAATTTTAAAGTATAATAATACGCAGAGTCGAGACCGTACTTTCAATACATTTATTGCGAAAATTTTCAAATATGTCGGCTAACAGCAACACGTCTGTTTTTAAATATAGATCGCTGTATTCACTCAAGGTTTGAACAGAGATATATTCACGGCGTGCGCGTAATCACTTTCGGATACAGTGTCACCAGTCAAGGAACTGTAGAATGATTCGCACGATGGTAAATGCGTATTCTGCAACTTGTCAGCGCAATCAATGTATTCGTATGGAAAAATCCCTTTTCGTATTAATAACTCGAAGTTTTCTTCGGACAGATAGACGGATTCTCGCCGGCATCCGCAGTGTCGAGTGCATCGCGTCCAGTGCACACGTTATCAAGAAAAGTAGAGAGAGAAGAATTCGCAAGTGAAATCATGAGTGACGAAATAGCCACCTTGCTGACCTCCCAGAGTGACCTCCACGGTCGCATGGCCAGGTCAGTGACCAATTTGAGGAAGCTGGGGACAGCCAACATCACCCTCCGCGCTGTCGAAGCCCGCTTGGCGCTTCTCGACCAGATGTGGACGGAATTCGAAAAGCAACACAAGCTTATTCAAGTTCATTACAAGGACGCCTTCGATCAGAGTGAGTACAACACGTCTCAATTCATCGATTCCGCCGAAAACACGTACGTGCTGCAGCGCGGCCTGCTGAGCGAGTACCTGGCAAAGCTCAAAGCTGAAAATTCTAGTACAGCTCCTCCAAGTGCGAGAACCGATTGTTCTACCAAGTCGGCGCTGCCGCGCTTAAAAATCCGATCGTTTTCGGGCGCGTTTGAAGACTGGCCATCGTTTCGGGATATATTCTTGTCTGTCGTTGGCAACAATCCTCAAACGTAGAGAGACTTCACCATTTAAAGCATTGCTTGGAAGGACCCGCGAAGGCGTTGATACGCCCGCTGACCGTAACCGGAGACAACTATTCGCGCGCGTGGGCGCTGCTCTTTAACTCACACGGATTCGACCCTTTGAATCATCTAGTCATCGAGCTTTTCGACCCGAAAACGCGTCTCAAGTGGGAATCGCACGTGAGCAATTCCACGGACTTGCCAAACCATGACACGTTGCTGGACTTTATCACAAGGAGAACGCTAACTCTCAAAGCCGCCAAACCAAAATCGCTCAAGGTCTCCGACAACCCGTCGCGATCCGCCAAGTCGCATCACGTCAAGAAACACACCGAGTCTTCTCAATGCGTCCTATGCAATAGGCAAGGGTAAGCACCACGTGATGGTGTGTGAAGAATTCAAGAAACCATCCGCGGTCGACCGCAAGGCCGTCGCTCACAAGCTGTGCTTCAACTGCCTCGGCTCTCATACATTCGCGAAGTGCCAGTCGGGAAATTTCTCTGATCCCCGAGACTCTGGTCCAGCGCCTACGCTTGCCACGCTCTTGATCCGCAATCGAAGTCATCGGCATCAGCGGCAAAAGCTCCGGACCCAGCAGGGGAAAGGTGACGCTCAAGCTGACCTCGTTAACCACAGGGACGGACTTCAAAGTCGGAGCCTTTATTCTGCCACGTCTTTCGCTTTACTAAGGCTCTCACGCAAGGATCAGAATGGAGTGGCCACAGCTAAAGGGGCTCCAATTGGCTGATCCGGACTACGCAGCGAACGACTCGATTGAGCTACCTTTTGGAGCGGAGGTATGCTCAATCATTCTCCAGGATGGTCTCCGCAAGGGAGGCCCCCAAGCGCCTATCGCTCAAAAGACACTGCTCGGCTGGATCTTATCGGGAGGTTGCGACCAAGTAACCAACTCAGCACAGCGCCACTCGCTTCAGTGCACTGCAGATCATGAGCCAGCCGACCTTGTGCACTGCTCAACCGCCGATCACGCCGATAGTCAACTCGCCGATGACGACGGACCGCGTTTCCCTCGAGGCGCAGATCCGTTACGATACGACTGCTACGTCGACGATGTCGTAACCGGAGCGCATGAAAAGGACAACGCTATCGCTCTCCAAGTAGAGCTCCGCAACCTCTGCATGGCGGGCGGGTTCTCTCTCCGAAAGTGGGCCGCCAACTGCCAGGATTAAATATTAAATTAACAGAATATTAAATGCGGTCACCTTTTCCAAATGATATTTTGGAATCGCGGTAATGGAAATTTGAAATTCGCGTTGTAAAATTCGAAATTCATTTTTATTGAGAAAGGATGCTAAGAGGATTTGTCGAGACTGGTACTTAAAAATTTATAAGAATCGATGAATCGCAATTTTATGTTATTTCGCTAAATGATATTTTTCCTTTGTTATTGGTAATAATTCTATACTGTCTTTATATGTTGTATTTCTTTGATAATAAAATGTGAATCATAGCTTGATAAATAGTGGAAAACTATGGGAATAAAATCTGAGTTTTTATAATTTAAAATAATGTAAGATTAAAAAGGCATACACCACGAGCGCAAGATGTTAATAACAAAATATTTATATTTTAATAGATTACAAAAGAATAAAAACAATACAATATTTTAATAGATTACAATAGAATAAAAACAATACAATAGATGGTTCGGTCTTATACCAGGCCATCTTCAGTACAAAATTATTATATGTATTACTATATGTATTATAACTTCCGTACATGTTGAGAACGCTTAGTTTCGAATAAATTTTATTCACATTATAATAATGAAACAAAAAATTCACGCTCAACTATATTGTAATTATATTGTATTTTCCAAGAGCTTGACGCTAAGGTTATTATTATAAAAAATTTTTAGTCCATAAAAATCATGTTAAATACTTCAGATGTCAATTGTCATTTTTTTGTCACAACGGTTAGTCAGACTTATTGAAACACATAATTTCTAGATTCTATTAAATGTGTGTGAAATTTATTAACAAAAGCTCTTAAATTAAAATAATAAATTTATCTGTGATACATATATAAATTATGATACCTGTGTTAACAATAAGTTGTAATGTGAAATTCAAGACTTGAAAAACTGTATTGAAGTAATCAAGAATCGAAAACACAATATCTAACTCTGATCATGACAGATGGTTTGTATATAATTTATGTCCTACGAGTGGAAAATTCTAGAATTATGTGGAAGACGTAATGTTTAACAAAGGCAAATTTGCTTCTGGTAATTTTTCAGTGTCATTTTGTTTATTTATTCTGTTTTTTGAAGATCATTTCTGACATAAGTCTCTTTTGAAAGAATGGTTCTATATCTAATATCTGAATATTATCTCAATTAGATTTGTGACAATATTCAAGTTGATATTGTGAGACCACATTGTGAGGACTGTTTAGTTTTTTTAATGTTAGTTTTATGTTTATTTATTCTAGAGTTAGATATTGTGTTTTCGACTCTTGATTACTTCAATACAGTTTTCCAAGTCTTGAATTTCACAATTTATTGTTAACACAGGTATCATAATTTATATATGTATCACAGTTAAATTTATTATTTCAATTTAAGAGCTTTTGTTAATAAATTTCACACACACATTTAATAGAATCTGGAAATTATGTGTTTCAATAAGTCTGACTAACCGTTATAACAAAAAAATGACAATTGACATCTGAAGTATTTGATATGATTTTTATGGACTAAAAATTTTTTATTATAATAATCTTAGCGTCAAGCTCTTGGAAAATACAATATACAATAATTACAATTGAGCGTAAATTTTTTGTTTCATTATTATAACGAAGAATAAAATTTATTCGAAACTAAGTTCTCAACATGTACGGAAGTTATAATAACACATATAGTAATTTTGTAATACTGAAGATGGCCTGATATAAGTCTGAAACGGACTATTGCATTGTTTTTGTTCTTTTATAATCTATTAAAATACAAATATTTTGCTATTAACATCTTGTGTTCGTGGTGTATGCCTTTTTAATCACATTGTTTTAAGTTTAACCACGTTTTGACTTCTATTTTTTTATAAATTGCTATTTTAAATTGCAATTTGAATGCGCAGGACCTCTGTAATGACCGATTAAATGGCATTGATTGTTTACTCGATTATCGTCTAGCGCGAAAGGCTTTTCGCACACGTGACAATGCGTCGTGCTGCGCAATATCTCCCACTTCGCTCGACAAAGTTTCCATGGAGACATTAGCTGCTAAAATTTTTTTACGCGATGTGCTAAACTTCTCAGTTTTTCGACCAACCATGAAACGCAATCCGGATCACGACGAAATCGATATTTTAATAGCGAATCGTTGTATGAACAGTGCACGTAGTATCATATGCTAAATACTTGATGATGATGTTGATACGTGTGCGTAGATGTTTCCTGATCGCTATCAGTTTTCGGAAATGCATTCTAGATCAGGGTAAACGACAAATGGAATTCATTTCTTCCTATTATAGTTGTTAAAACTCAACCACTTGTCGTCGTCGCTCGGTAGTAAGATAGCGCAGTCGTTTATCGGTCAGCAATCTATCATGTGTGACTGCAATCTCTCGTTGGAATGAAAATAATGTAAACAGCTACAAATAAAAATAAATAATGTTAATTTTTTTTAAAAGAATTTCGCTTTTATTAATCATATACTTATCGATCGCAAATATACTTTTGACTGTGATGTTTACTCAATTGCGAGACATGAGCCGAGACAGATTCTTGATCCACACGAAATGGCTCACATTGTTGTCTCGCGGATCTTGCAAATATAGTAAATTAACATGTTTCTCTTTTCTGTCGTCAGTGAGTCGTATTGGGAGAAATTTAGTGTTTTCTTTCCCTTGATATCGTATACATTAATGGACACGTTGTTGAGACGTTCGAATTTCGTTACATCTTTTAACATTATAGGAAATTTTATATTTTGGAAGTTCAGCACCATATAGCGTGGGTACAGATTCACGATCCGCGTTTCTTTCGACTGGATACAGAGCGGCGACTATCGATCACGCAAAGCATGCCTTGTTCATCGATCGCACATTAATCATCGCTTATCATTATCTCTCGCGGCACTTCAAAGCGACATCCCACGCGCATTGGATTACACTTATTAATGTTTATTGTAAGATTCATGATTCGCGACAACGCTCACCCACATTCTTGAAATTCCTCAAGAGATGCCAACATGGGTTCGACGTGCCGCTCGTACTACTCACGCAAGTTCGATGTTTGAAAGAGTTCATAGTTTTTAGTATTAATACTTTTATTAGCACATTTATCACCCGTCGCAAACGGTTACTCACCGTTAAATATCGTGTTCACTTTTATACAGTTGTGTCTTTTTATTGTGTCTTGCACTCGCTCGAGCACTACACTGCTGATGTCTTCTAAAAATCGTCGCGGCTCGATATAGTCTGCGTTAATTACCGCACTGATTAAAATTCGATTTTCAAACACTGCATCGATCTCTCGCCAAACAAAAAAATCTTTCCACGTTATTGTCACACGTTATTGCTAGTACTCACATAATCATCACCAAAATGCAGAAATCTTTCTTGAGTCTTTGTACTCTCGAGTCGTGCGATTGTAGCGATTAGAGATTGTCTGTATCCAATGGAGAGTCGTGGACGCTTGATATAATTGTATTCTTCAATTGTAAGCTGTTTAATAAATTCATTGCATTCTTTTATCCACGCGAAACACTCCTTCAAAATAGCAATTTGAGATCGCTTCAACAGATCGCGCTCCATTTGATTGAAATCTCGATCCATGTTTTGGATAACGATTTACTAACAGTAAGACGAGTTCACTCTCATAGATTTCAACGTACTGTAATCTGACACATTTCTAGACTGAATTTATTTTCATCTTCCTCTTTTTAGAGTAGAACATTATGCGCTCATTTTCAAAGTAAGCTTAAAAAAAAATGCTCCACCTCTTATAAAAATTTATGAAAATACAATTCTATCGAGTTTCACTTACATTTACACTTCTACCAATCTTGAAACATATTACAAAAACATGTTCGATTGTCATGTCCCCTCCCAAAAAAAAGGATAAACGATCGAGATTTTTTTATCAAGGATGGAAGACATTGCGTTTCAATGTCATCGATTTCGATAACAGCCAGATGTTGGCACTCAATCGATTAAATGAAACTTGATCGTATCTATTTAAAATAATTAATAAATGTTGTTTCTGGAAAAATTACATTACGCCATATCTTGGCGCAAAAACGGTTGGAGCATATACCGGCGAAGCTTTTGTAACACTTTTTGTTTTATAATCATTTGTTTTTATATTGTTTTTTGTTCATGGCAATATTCTCTTTTTTGTGATGTTTTTTGTTGTCTTATACGTGACTGCAGTCCTCAAAATCTGTAATACCTTATTGCCATTTCGCATGACATCATATCCCCACCTCCGAAGAATCCCCCGCGCTCTGCATTCCTCTTGGAGTTTTCGAGTTAAAACTCCCACAGCATTACTACTTCTCTATTTGGTACTGAAAGAAGCGAGTGGACATTTTGGACCACGCGTAGAAATTTGTTTATACCTGCAAATGTTTACATTGCAGTATCAAAATCGACAAATTAACTACACAATATTTTCAGTCTTGATTTGTACTCGCTACTAAAAGTTTTAGTGTGCTGTTATTAGACTCTTGGAGCGGACATTGTGCAAGTTTGTAAGAATTTATCTGCAAAAAAAGATAAAAGTATACGAATTTTAATTATACCAAAAAGAGACATACGGAAATGATTTAACATTTATGGATTTAGATTATGGAAAAGAACATTCAGTGATCGCGTTATATTATTAAATTATGATATTAATTTACATTTGAGAAATAATATCGCCAAATTACAATCTTTAACGCACATACAATTATCTCCTCCATTTCATAATCTTTTTAAATATGCCTGATTTAAGAGTGGGACATCGAAGGCCGTCACAATTCGAAACTCCAGTAGATTTTTCTCTGGAAAGGATATTCAAAAAATATCTCACTGCTCCATATGTGGTGCATCTGCTATAATATGATGTTCCTGGTGCAATAAATATATTTGTATGCAACATTTTTTTGAAGAATATCATAATTGTGAACATTTTGTCATATAATAAGCATGTTAATATTAATAAGAGATTTACAAATAGTTTTAAAGTTTATAATAAATATATTCATTGTGCTCTTTATAACAAAAAAATGTGCTTATACAGGAAATATATGATACCGTAACTCATCACTGTTAAATGTCAAAGGAGCAATGGCAACCCTGTTGAATAACATTTTATTATCTTCTTACTTTCATGTGTATCAAAATATTAATCAATCTATTTCTGTAGTTAATTTCAACACATAAACAACATTCATATTAGTGTAGGTAAGTAAATAAATTAGAATCAAATTAAAACATCTTCTGGAGTTAAATTATTTAATTACATTATTAAATTAATGACATATTGAGGAAAACGAAGAGGAGGATGTCGTACATATATTGTCAATTTTACAATATTTTAGCAAGCATTTTTAAATATTACTCGCGCAAATATATTTTTATGTAATAATAATAATATATCTTTTTAAACACATTTTTTAAATGACATGTAAAAGGTCTTCGACGCATTGCTGGCTCGTTTACACCAACAATCGATGCTAATTTTCGCAACGATTGCCCTGAGTCATCCAAAATCAGAGTTTGAGCCCTTTCAATGGTCGGGGGTCTTCGCGGTGCGTTCTTTCGAGTGACTCTTCCTCCCTGGCATACTGGAACCTTTTTTTTTTTTGATAACGGAGGGGAAATCCCAAACGCAAACCACGGGCCTCGGGGGAAAACCCGGGGTTATGTGGGGCTTGCACCCACTAAAACCCCTCCGAGTGTCCTTACCTGGCCTTGTGTATGAGGGACTCCCAGGAACGCGTGCAGCATACATCTGGGAGGCATACTGGAACCTTCATTGAACTGTTCTAAAGCCATATATTTTGCCACAATGTTATGGCAAAATATACGTCATAAATCCAAAGAACCGAATTATTTCCGTTGCTAAGCGCGCAGCGCGAAGACCTTCGATGATCACGGCTCTTCGGTTATATTCCGTACTTGATTTCAACATTTCGTGGTCAATTTTTAGAATATGATTGTTTACTAGAAGCATCAGACTTTCTCGGACACCAACAACAACCTCTGGCGGAGGCACAATATAGTGGAAAATTTAAATTGAAATTTGTCTGGATTTTGATGCAGCCTGTATACAATATACTAATAATTGAGAGTAATAAATGAATATCGACTGAAACATATATATGAAAATATATGTAATAAACCAATTTAATAGTTAATGTTATTCCTCCAATTATTCAATAAAGGAAAAACTTTAAAATCTATGTGTTGTTACTTTGTTATCAATTTTCAAGATTAGCAAGTAATGTGTTACTTGTAACGTCATTATCATTACAATTTACTTTTTTCGATAACAAATGGATAACGACGTTATACTTTCTTCTGAGTAACATTCGTGGTAACGCAGTTACATTTTTGAGGTAATGGTAATGATTTTACTAATTACTTTTATCATTACTTTATTTCTAGCCACTAAAAGTTCTAATCGTAATTCAAGCGCGTATACGCACGCACGCACGCACGCGCGCACGCATGCATGCACGCATATATATACAAATATACATTTATCAATTTTTGAGCTTCATTCTTCTATTAAAAGGTAGAATTCTGACATAATTTTTATATTTATCGTAATAATTTGCATATATCATTTTTCATTAGTAGAACTAGCACTCAATACACTTTAAAGCCGTTGTACACAAATCGACGTAAAGATGTTTAATAAAAATATAGAAACGAGTTAAATCCTCAATACATTTTATTATGCTATAATAAAACATACTTTGACATTCTATTATCAATTGAAATATCTCATTTTTACATTCTGATTAGGAGTAGTATATAATCGATGCACTGAGTGTGCACAAATTCTGTCAATGAAAAACTATAATATTTTATTAGTGTCAAGAAAAAAAGTAACGATTCGTTATATTTTGAGTGCCGGTAACGGTAACGAGTTATTTTTATAAGGTGACATTGCCATCCAATATCTGCCAATATATTGCCTGTCAATATCATAAGCTTTAGAGGTTATATCTGAGTGAACACCTGAAAACTTAGAATAATTTTAGGATTTTTTTGTAATTAAAAAATAAAATATGTGGAAATTCGATTTGAAAACCTTTATGCAGTATCTAATAATAGCAATACCAGTATAATACCGGTATTACCGAAATTATGCGTATACCAATATTATGAAAATTTCGGTTGAATACCGGTATTTGGTCTCGATTTTTCGTATACCACTATTATTGAATAGAGCTTCTAAATACATTTACGGGCGGCATGCCTCATTTCGACGTTTCTCTTGACCTTCTGAAAAATGAATTTCTCTTCACCTTCTAAAGTAAACAAAGAGTTATTAGATAGGTCTGTATGGAATTGGAATCTTTATTTAAGCATTTAAGAATGAAGATAGTATTCATCAACATGGCAGCTTATTCTAACATCGAATTGACAAATATCCACTATATGTATGGGCGAGCTAGTGGAAACTGCAGAGAAGCTCAACGTCTTTATCAACAAATCTTCCTTCAAAAACAATACCCTGTTAAAAATACCTTTACTTCGGTTCATCATCGACTTAGAGAAACAATTATAAAAAAATGTTTATAACTTGGTAAGGAAGCGTTTTCGAACCCATGTTTATATGACTTTTTTTCATCCTTATAATGAGTGGAATATACTTTTAAAGTTTGGCTAACTATTTTTGAAACACTCTGTATATTTACTTATTAACTATTAAGATGTATGCACATACATTAATATTACTCATCTCGTCTCTTTGAAGTTTTTTCCCAATCAATCACGACTACGACATCTAGTTTTTCTCTGTCTTATCCCATGTCATAATTACAATAGTTTTAATTACATCTCGTTTTCTGCCATAGCCTTTATCGACAATGCTTTTATAACTTTTATTCGTAATTTACGATATTAGAAAGTTTGCATATACTATATATATATTATGACAAACTGCCCTTTCAGTAGGTTACTAAAATCCCTAAAATATTCCTTCCTTCGGGAAGGAAGACTCAAGATTCGTTTATGAAACAAGGAGACCTTAGGAAATTGAGGAATTCCTCATGGAGGCCTCCACTCTTAGAATAAGGAAAGACTATGAATACGTGTTGAGCAATTCAACATATCTCGTATTTTTCTATTAGTACGATCTTACTCTATCATGAAGAATTTATTGCCAAATTTATTTATTTATTAAATAATAAACAAAGTTTAAAGGCTCATCTTAATGAAATTTGAAAACATCCAAATTCTAAAATCTTTTTTTTTACGACTATAGGCATGATTTAATCATGAATTTTCTACTAAATTGTTTTTAATTCAAGAGCAATAAATTCATGATGGAATCAATAGATAGCGTTTATTAGCAGAAATGCCACTATCTCATATTAGGCGCTTATCTCATAATAGGATGCTTTCTTCTACATATGCACTCATTTTATTTTCATAATAGCAATCAACCATTATAATTGATATCAATTTATAAATTTTCGTAATTATGGGCAAAATATTTTTTAAATTTATTATCGGTAGCTTTCTTTGTTATATTAACAAAGGGCTAAATGATCCATGGACAGATTGACTACCACAAAAATACACAAAATAATAACTTTAATGATACAATAGAAATTACGTACGTATGCACTTTAACATAACAATTATTGAAACTCATTGAAAAAAATAATTACAAATTGCTTAAACGTGATGACTGTTCTTTGTAGCTGAACTAGCATACACTCGTTCTACTTGAAGTGAAATTATGTATATTTGAAGTTTGGCGAAAGAGAATTTCAGTGCAATCCAGTACAGCAACAAAAACAAGCTTATAGTTTATTATACTATAATCGCTTATACATTGTACTCACACATGTAGTCTTATTTGTTTATATTACACGACTACTGATTTATACGCATTACATACGAAATTAGGGCCATGGCATATTAAAAAACTTAAAGTAAAATATAAACAGTAAGTGAATTGGCCAATCACAGTAAAAATCATAAGCAGCAACAAATCCAACATTTTGATTTCCTTACTGCTTACTGTCTTATTGTTTAAGTTTTTTTATGTGGCATGGCTCTTACATTTAATTTAAAAAATCCTTTACTAACGCATGATAGTACATGTTAAAACGATAATTTATTCAATTTTTTAAGAAGCCAATATCGCTCGTCATATTCTCCAATTCAGTGAACATTTGGTCAAGATGCTAAAATAAAATATATGAGATATGAATTTTCGCGTGCGCGCATCTTCAGTAAAATATTGAAAGATTTTAAATGAATATAAAAGATGTCTAATATAATTAATAACTAATTATGTGCTACACTTACATCCGTTAGTTCTTCTTTGTTATCTTGTACTATTTCTGATGACTTTGTTATAAATACTATGTTTCCATCATCGTCCACATTTTTATCTTCATTGTTTTCTTCGACATCTTCATCATTATCGATACTGTTTGGTTCTTCATCATCGTCGTCGTCACCATCATTATCATTATTGTCATCGTCGTCGTCGTCGTCGTCGTCATCGTCGTCGTCGTCATTGTTGACGTCATCATCAACGTCGTCGTCGTCATTGTCAACGTCGTCGTCGTTTTCGTCATCGTCGTCAACGTCATCGACGTCATCATCATCATCATCATCATCATCATCATCATCATCATCGTCGTCGTCGTCGTCGTCGTCATCATCATCATCATCGTCATCATCATCATCATCATCATCATCATCATCATCATCGTCGTCGTCGTCGTCGTCGTCATCATCATCATCATCGTCATCATCATCATCGTCATCATCATCATCGTCATCATCATCATCATCATCATCATCATCATCATCATCGTCGTCGTCGTCGTCGTCGTCATCATCATCATCATCGTCATCATCATCATCGTCATCATCATCATCGTCATCATCATCATCGTCATCATCATCATCGTCATCATCATCATCATCATCATCATCATCATCATTATCGTCGTCGTCGTCGTCCTCGTCATCATCGTCCTCGTCCTCGTCGTCCTCCTCGTCATCGTCGTCATTGTCGTTGTCATCATTATCGTTATCGTCTGACTGCATGTTACACATGTTTATCTCATCGTAATCTATGGGTTCTTCTTTGATTTGTGTAAGCATCATCGTTTCCTCGGTGGCATTAGTCTGTGTTGGACATGATAATGGATTTTCCGATGTTGAAGATATTTCAGAAGAAGCCTGTGATATTTACACATAACAAATAGAAGTATTATTAATCTTCAGGACGATCGTAATATGTAAATTGTGCAAAACATTCGTTTTGTCTAATCAAATATATCGAAATGTATTCCAATAGTTCTTTCAGAGTTTTTCGAAATCTTGAAAAAAATTCTCTGAGATTATTTCCAAATTTTCCAAATATTCTTATCCAAAATTTCAAGTAAAATTAGAAAATATTTTAATCAAACTTCAAAATAAATTGGAATGCAAGTAACATAAACGAACTACAAATTGAAAAATTAGAAAGCAGGAGTTCCACGAAATTATCTATCGTTTGCTACAATTGAAGCTATGAAATCTGTGGGATAAATATAGAGAAAATTTAAGCTTGCGTTATGATGCTTGTTTTTCTGTTGGATTCCTAGCTGGATTAATATCTTGCTATTGTATTGGCTGTGATACTGACAGTGTCAGTACCGCAGCTAATATAGTGGACAGAATTTATTCCAGCTAGCAATCCAGAAAGAAAACAAACATCTTGTGCCACTGGCTATATTATAAGATCAATGAATATCCCCTACGATTGTATATTATTATTATTTTCTATTCTCACTTGTCACATCTTGACTTTTAAAATAAAAATTGTACGCACGCACGCACGCACGCACGCACGCACGCACGCACGCACGCATGCACGCACGCACGCAATGTCAAATAAAATAAATAATCTATAAAAATATGTTGCTCAATAAAAACAGAATGTTATGAACACAACTTTCACATATATGTAGTTTGTTTAAAGCGTAAATATTAATATATGTTTTATGCCTTTACAACCTCCTTAATATATTACATTTACTGCTACTACTATTCCTATACGTCTACGTTTACGCAATTTTGGATCTAGCTGAAATATATGAGAAAATGTGTACCATACTTGCTAATGAATTGACATTTTATATTCTTAAGAAAAAATGATGACAGAAACAATGTTTTCAAAAAGAGATATGATTTAAATTTAAAAGTAAAATTCCAAAAATTTCCCTGAGTATCAATAAAATTCTATTAAAAAAAGCTAATTGTCCAAAGCAAAAGAGAAATGCTCTGGAAATTGCAAATTTTCATGTAGTAAACATCCTGTTTTTAAATATCAAGAATTTGTTTCAAATTCATAATTACAATATATAACATAATATCGATATTCATTTTATATCTATTACCCAGAGTTGTTGCTCTTGTATTGTCTTATCTGTTGTGATTGAAGTTGGTACCGAAGAGGAATTAGAGTTCGTATTTTCCTCAATTTGCGAGGCTAATTTAATTTGTGCTTTAATAGAATTATCCTGTAACCGTGCTTCCACGTTATTTGTATCTTGATTTGTTGATAATTTATCATAATTGATTTTATCCTCTCGACTAATGTTATTTTCTTCATCTTTTGACTTGTTAACATTAGATTTAAATTCAATGTGATTCATATTCTGTTCCCTTTTCACTAGTGCAATATTATTTGACTCTTCTTTAATTTTCTTAACGTCAGGTTTAAGTTCTTCAGGAAGATAAGAATTGCCTTCTTTTCGACGAAATTTAACAATAATACTCCTCGTATCCCACATTAAACCATATGCTTTTTTGTAATCTGCTATCGCATCATCTACGCTATTATATCTCATAAAAGCAAATCTACAACAAAATGTAAATATAATACAAGCATAATGTATAATATTGAAGATTATATATAATAATCTATATCAATTATATGAATATTATATATAATTCTCTCTATATGAATTATATATTTTTATAAAAGGTAACTCACTGTGTGTTCTTTAATTTCCGTGCTCTTGATACATCAACTCGTGCTTTTGGAAATTTGCTTTTTATTTCATTTGCCTTAACGAACGTAGGTAAATTTCCTATATATAAATTGTAAGGATTTATGTCTTCGGGCTTTGTATTTCGGACATCTTCGTTTCTTACAGCTTTTTTTTCGACTTTTAAGTATCCTGTACCAAACTTGATTTTCTCCAATTCTTTCATAGCTTCATCAATATTCACATTCTTTGCCATTTGAATGAAGCAATATCTTGGACCACTAGGATTTTGAAAATGTATATTTCGAATACCAGAATGAAATAATTTAACAATGTCCTTATTTAAGTCCGGATCGGGAAATTTAATTATTAAGCTCTGCGCATTAACTTTATTCTTCATATTATATTCATTTTCAATCATCAGTGCTCTTTCTGCATCCTCTCTATTCCATGGCTTACTAGGATAACTTTGAGACATTGGTTTTCTTTGTTTATTTTTCTTTACTATCTTTTCCTGAAAAATTTAATAACATCAACTATATTTGTAACAAATATGTGCACAATTAAAAATATGTTTACTAGTACAATTTTTACATCTTGATCCTCCATCTCCTCGTCATGCCTCGTCATATTATTTATAATTCCTGAAGGAATGGGAGATATAGAATGGGAAGATAGAGGAACAGTCATATGATTTCTTATATCATCATTTGCTGCTGCAGTATAAACATTTCTTTGCCATTGTAATCCGAGATATGTATTTTGATCAAATTGACCTTGTGATAGTCCAAAACGCACAGGCCTTTTTTTACGATGAAAATTATTTCTGTGGACATACATGTTGCTTCTATTGTGAGCAAATCTTTCATGACGTACATAATTACCTCTCAATGGCATTTCTCTCTGAATTGTATTAGTAACTTCACGTGGAGTTGGAGGTGGCATAGATGTTTGCGATGCTATCCATTGCCATGTAGGATGTATCCATGCTTGAATGGGAGTTACTTGAGAAGGCACTGATTCGAATACATGAGACGGAGGTGGAATTCTACTAGATGGTGGTGGCATAGGAGGTAGAGGTGGTTGCCCAGGCAAAGATTGAGCATTAGTGGAGGATATTGACGACGATGACGATGACGATGAATAATTAGCATATGAAGGAGCATTATATCCAAAGTTTTCTTGCTTGACAAAGACTCGCTTGGTTTCATGATTTTCCTCAGGCATCTGAAAATCAAGAAAATGCAAATTAAAACGGAGTGCGCACTCTACGATTCATAAATTTTACAATATGTACGATCGGATACTAATTTGTCGAAACAATATTCATTTTATAACGTGAACATCGTCAATGCAATCGCATATGTTAATATTATTTAACATAAACAAAGTAACCTAGAATAACCTAGAATTAACATTATCACATGAGAACAAAAGTAAAAACACAAAGCATTATTATTTATGTTAAAAACAGTTAAGACGAAAAGAATGTAGATATTACCGCGCGTTTCATACTGTCAGACACAAAGTGATTCATTTTTACAACATTGTAACGCTTTGCAAATTACAATGTAAACACATTGTAATGTGAGCATGACAAGCATAGCATAGAATGTAGCCACGAAAAAGACGCCAGAACTGTCAGAAGACGTAAAGATTGCCAACCCTTCCATGCGTACGCGCTCATCACAATCACGGAGTAAAAAGAAGGAGACTAAACTAGAGTACCTATAATAAGAGTACGGCCATTAGAGTAACGATCGGTGATTGGTCTACCAAATTGAGGCAAAAGCGGAAGTGCCCGTTTGTACTATTAGGCTAATTCTACAATGTGCTCTTGTTTCTTATTTCTTGCTGTTTGTCTTTGTTTGTCTCTTGCCCTTTTGGTCAATAAGACAAGAGACAAATAGCAAGAAACAGAAAATAAGAAGCATATTGTAGAATTACCTTAGTATATAGGGTAGAAAAATAGCGACACTTTTTTTTCTATGATTTTTGGAATACCCAAACATTTTCAGAGTGCAATTTATCATCTATCGATGCGTGTAACGAGCGGTTACAACTGTCAAAGTCATACCAAATAGAAGTATACATGATGAAGTTAATCCTAGTATGTATTGTTATTTTTGGTTACCAATAATACTAGGTGAAACGTTGTAACTTTGTCACGCTATATCTCTGAGTATCATGAAATTTTATTTCTAGGATGAAAAGTGAAAAGTGAAAATTTTTACCATTGAAATTAATGGAGAAATTTTTCATTTTTCACTTTCTATCATAGGGATAAACTTTCATGATTGATACTCTGGACTGAGTATGTATTTTTTAGCTCAAAACGTGTGAAATTTGTATCTCGAAGTCAGATAAAGGCAGATAAATATGAATCAAATAAATAATATTTTATTTTCAATTAATTACAATGCTTCAAAAAAATATTATTGGAAAAATTCACAAAAAATGATTACTTTGGATAAAAAATTCTCGAATTTTTAAATTTAATGTTCAAGTAAAGACCTGTAAGATTTGTTTTAGTTGGCCTTTTAACTAATAAAAAATATAATCCGATATGAATCACTCAAAAAAGTTTAATTATTTGAACTATTGAAAATCAACATTTTTGAAGAATCTACATATTTTAAATTTACAATTAATAAATAAAATTATATTATTTGAATAATATAAAAGAGTAATAATATAAGTGGATAAAGGATTGTACATATATAAATATTATTATAATATGTACAATTAAATTTATTAGGATTTAGTTTAGGGGATGACGTAACACTCTAAAGCAATAAATCCGCTCCGGCCGAGCGATCTCTGAAGACTTACAGATTTTAAAATTTCTACTATTTATTATATTAAAATATAATTAAAATATAATTCTTTTTAGTTCTACATTTTCGTGTATTTACTTTTGTACTATCTATTTTTTATACTATCCGAAACTCAGTAAACGTATATTTAATAAAAAATAAAGGAGTTCCCAGAACGCCAAAAATTTACAAGTTAATTACATGTAGATCCCAAATATTCTCTTTGAACTTTTGTGCAATCTCATATCGAAAATAACGCAAAAAAAAAATACCTTTGCAGGCTTATCATATCTATGGACATTTAAAGTTCTTTTTCAGCCTCAATCCGAGTCTTCAAATTATTTATAAAAAAGTTACAGCAATGTAAAAAATTGCATTACGTTGAACTCATGAATACCATATCAGGGTTAAAAAATGTATCTTGCGCGCCGCGAAAAAATATCAATTGGCAATTAGATATCGCAAGATTAGTATAAATTTAAAAGAGTAAACCAATTAGATAAATTGGTTTTGTAAATTTATTTACATCCTTTACGCGAATTTAACATTAATAATTAATATAAGATAATAAATAATGAAATTATAATATGTAATAAAATTATATATTATAATTTTTTATGCAAACTGTTTTTAACTATTTTAAATACAGAATAGCATTTCCATTTTCAGGATATTTTTATAATATATAAGAACTACTCAGTTGAATTTTATTAATTTCCTGATTTGTAGTCATGTCATAAATCTTCCTATTTTAAGGGGATGCTGGAGTGTCCTGTTTTATCATTAAATTTTAAAAAAAATTTAATGCCGCCTTTTTCGTAACTGTATTTATGGATTGAAAAATCCTTCTCCACAATTAAAGTATCGACAACAACGCAAATCGCCAGCTACATTTGAATACGAAAAACGAAAGAAAAGTAAAGATTTACAGTTTTGTTATCGGCTTCTGTAGTCAACACATCACAATATGTGTTGCGTATAAGAGTTTCAGATCTTGCACGTAAAAAGTAGCTGGCGAATTGCGGAAAACCTAAACGAACAATCCTATGCTTTTAAAAACGTGGTAGGAGTTTTAGTATAAGAGAAAGGCGTAGCATGCGCGCGCGCGTGTGGTGTGTGTGTGTGTATACATATACAGGGTGCGTCACCAAAATCCGGACAAATTTCAATTCAAATTTTCCGCTATACTGTACCTCCGCCAGAGATTGTTATTGGCGTCCAAGAAAGCCTGATGCTTCTAGTAAACAGTCATATTCTCAAAATGGCCGCGATGTTGAAACCAAGTGAATCGAAGAGCCGCGATCATCGAAGACCTTCGCGCCGGGCGCTCAGCAACGGAAATAATTCGGTTCTTTGGATACCCGAGATTCACTGTTTATGACGTTGTGGCAAAATATACGGCTTTAGAACAATCCAACGAAGGTTCCAGTATGCTAGCGAGGAAGAGTCACTCGAAAGAACGCACGAGAATCCCTGCAGTCGTTGAAAGGGCTCAAACGCTGATTTCGGATGACCCAAGGCAATCGTTGCGAAAATTAGCATCGATTGTTGGTGTAAGCGAGCCAAC
>NW_011626552.1:266593-279164 GCF_000204515.1 Acromyrmex echinatior
TTCGAAGCTTGTTTCCAGATATACAAAATGTATTGAGATTGACGGGAATTATGTAGAAAAAGACTAGAAGTTGTCAAGTATTATCCATGTAAATTTTAGATTTTTTCAATAAAAACTTTATTTGTAAAAAAAAACGGAACTTATTTTCTGGATACCCCTCGTACCTTAGTAAAGGTTTTCTGTTAAGCTCTGTTAAGAGTCCAATAATACACAACGAGAAAAAAATATAGACTGTAGTCCATTTCGTGGTACAATATAATAGTCTTTTTATTTTATAAGTTATTATAAGCAAATTCGCAAAGGTAACAAGCATTTGACTTACACGATGTCAAATAACGAAATGTCAAGCCGAAAAACATTATTGAGAACGAAAAACCGAAAAATAGGGGAAAAAGGAAAGAAGATGTTAGGAAGGAGAAAGAGAATGTATAATGTCAAAATACAATTTCGGCAAAGACTCCGTATCATTTTGTTTATTTATCCTATGCTTCTGTTTTTTAATGTGGACCATTTCAGATATCAATCTTTTATTATATGAAAGCTCTACATCTAATATTTCCACTTTATCCCATTTAAAGTTATGATTCTTCTCAATACGATGGAAATCACTGATGGAGATTTTGAACTTATATTGATATCAGAAATTATATTGATATCATGTTCATGCAATCTGGTCTTTAATTGTCTTTTAGTTTGGCCAACATAACTGACATCAGTCCTCACAAGATATTCTGTAGACCACATTTTGATTCTGAACGTGTTCTAAATCATCCTTTCCTCTCTTTATGAAACTTCTTAATGTGCTAGGAATAGTAAAAGCCAATTTACAATTAAACATATTAACAATGGGTATAAATCTTTCGGATATCGTATTAACATATGGAATCGTAAAAAATCTCTCAGTGTCATCCTTATTCTTATTCAAATTATTAATCTTATTAATGTGATATTTGATTCTATTGATTCTATCTTATGAATAGTCGAAAAAATAAAACGTAACGGATACCCATTCTGTAAAAAAATTTTAATAGCGTCAATCAAATTATTTTGTTGGAATTTCGGATGACACAAACAAAAAATCTTATTCACAACTCTATAAATTACACTTCTTTTATGACAAAGTGGATGGTGTGAATGGAAATTAAGAAATCTACCGGAAAAAGTTGCTTTATCGTATATATCAAAAATAAGATTCCGTTCTTCAATAATCAACATCGTATCTAAACTTATTTTTCCATCAAGGCCAATCTCCATGGTGAACTGCAATCTAGTGTGCAACAAATTAAAAATATCCAAAATATCACCAACACTCTCAGACGGAGCTAAGATAATATCATCAACGTATCGATAATAAAATAGCAGTCGACAAGGCAGCATTCCGATAGCAGCATTCCATTTTTTCAAAGTTCTGCATAACCATATATGCAACAACAGGTGACAAGGGTAAACTCATGGGGGTCCCAAATATTTGCTTATATATTTTTTTATTAAAAATAAAAACTGTAGAATTTAAAACCATCCGAAAGGCAATCAAAAATTCGTCCAAAGGAATTTTAGTCTTCTTGAATATAGCATTTCACCTTTCAACCACGCTATCAAATGCCTATAAATCTATAGGTATATTAGTAAATAGAGATACTACATCCAAGGAAACCAATATAGAATCTGGTTCTAGTTTAACATTCTTAAGTTCATTAATTAAGTCAAAGCTATTTTTTATAAAACTAGGAGTTTCTGGTATAGAATCTGTGTAATGATGTTATGCAGAAATAATGATAAATTATATAATGGGCTATTTAAAGATGAAACAATAATTCTCAGAGGATAGTTTTGTTTATGTATCTTCGTTAAACCATATGCTCTAGGAATGATCCCATCAGTCGTACCTCCGATACGTCAAGTCATCTATTAACCTTTTTCCTTTCCACTTACTAAGCATGTTACGTAAATCACACGTAAATTTTTTTGTAGGATCTTTAGTTATCAATTCATATGTATTTTTATCAATTCCATCTTGGATATGTAATCTAGTTTATTTTGAGCAACAGTGACATTACCCTTATCTGCTTTGGAAATTAATATTTCAGGATGATTTTTTTACAAATAATTTGGTTGTCTTAAACCAATCGAATAATAACCTATCATTCGAGCTAATCCTAGGAAAATCATTCTGAAACTTCTCCAGAATTGAAACTATATTATTTCTAACAAAATTAATTATGTTATTCTGACGGTCAATAATATTATTCTCAATATTCTTAATAAACTTTATCAATGTTCTATCAATATTCTATTTAGTAACCGAATGCGAATTTGCTTATAATAACTTATAAAATAAAAAGATTATTATATTGTACCACGAAATGAAATGGACTACAGTCTACATTTTTTTCTCGTTGTGTATTATTGGATTCTTAACAGAGCTTAACAGAGAACCTTTACTAAGGTACATTATCATATTACTAATTTTTATGTAATTAATATTAATTCTTTTTCAGTTCATGGTTACTTTTTCAGAATTTTCTTATGACTTTGTTAAAAATTCTTGATAAAGTTCTTGATAAAAATGACTCGCAGCGTATTACACAGAAAGAAAAAATTTTATATTAAGGAATTGTAAGAATATTGTAAGACCATGTACAGATTTTTAATTTAGAACGATGTTTATATTATTGTAAGATTGCATTGAAAATGACTCGATTGGAGTTGAAACGTTTGTTTATTTTAATTGTTTTGTATTAATTTTGCTTATTTAAATTAAAATTCTTTATACGTTATTGGCTCTTTACCCTTCTTTTATACTACTGATATAATTTAAGTATAAATAATACTTGAGATAAATTTATACACAAGTATTTTAAAACAAGAAAATTTATAACAAAGCTGCAAATCAGGATGAAACGTTGCGAAATAATCTTTATATATTATCCGCAAAAATGTCCTGAAAATGAAAATACTATTCTGTAATCAGTATCCTAAACCGTTACATTTTGCATAAAAAATTATTAATTTTATTACGTATCCCAGACAGCCATCTACGTTCTGACAATATTAGAACGATATCGCAAACGTATATTGAATACCTCGTCAAGATATTCGAGACGCGTCTGTGAGGTACAGAGATATTTCTTCAGAATCTACTATATCCGCAATTTCTCATCCTGTAGAATTTTACAGGGAGCTTTTTGTGATATGATGTACCGTAGTTATTCTGAGATGTATGAGTATGTCTTCACTATATCTCCAGTACATCTCTACACACTGAGAGAAAAAAATGATTAAAAATAAAATTACGTAAAATCATATATCTATTACTATCAAGTAATGGTAGCAAAATTAGATTATTAATTATATGATAAACATATTATTAATAATTTTAAACGAAATAATTGGTAATTGTGACCAAACAATCCCTTTTATGTAACAAAAAAATTACAGAATTATATCTTAACGAAAAAAAATAATCTTTTTGTTATTATTACTTTTGATTTTTTCAATTCAATTTATTATTTTCTTCTATTTTGCATACCTATATTCTGTCTTATTAACTACAATTAAATTATTGAAAAACGCATCGCATCGAGAAGATTTGAACCTATGATCCCTAGAACGGTAGTCTAATACATTTGCGCTGAGCTAATCGCACGCTTGTGATCGAGTCATTGTTAACGTTACTTGTACTTTCTGGTGTAACTATTTTTAATTTCATGCCTCTGCTGACAGTTTAATATTATTAATATTTGAGGAGATTACATGGAAACAAAATAATACGCTGGTATTTATTAACTTAGTTAGAAAATAGTAATGCAATTATTTTCAGTCTCGAAAAATCGTGGCGAGCATATTTCGTCTCGCTGCGATCTGAATGTTGCATCTTTTATTTTTGAGCATAAATATGACCGGCTTTAACTGTCATATAATTCTTATTCTTGCAGATTTTTTTTAAGGAAAATGTTAAATTATTATTTATGAAAAATGGTCAAATATACTATTACTATAGTATTGCCAAACATTTAGTGCAAATAATTACTTTCGCAATTATTTTCTTTTTAGTTTTTATAATACATATAGTAAATTTGTAGTTAGAAATACAATCAAATGTGCTATTAATATAGGCACACACACTATTTGAAAATTATGATTTTTCTATTTTTGAAATTATATTTTTTAGTTATTGTTATCACATGTATAATATATAGTAAGCGAATGTTGAAAAAATGGTTATATTCATTATAATTATGATTGCAATTATCATATAAAAATGGTTATTTTATTTACCATACGTATTTTCATATTTTGCTATATTAATATTTTAAATTATCATAATTTATAGTACAATTTTTGTCCGATTTGATAGAACTATACATATAAGATTATTGTTAGTAACATTAGCAATAATAACTATAAAAATGATGCTCTTAATTATAATTATTTTACCATGCAATTATAATCACAAATACGATATAGTTTTTTCTCAATGCAGTATCTGCGTTATCATAGTGATGTCTCTAGTATCATGTATGCATACACACACACACACACACACACACATGTAGCATTTTATCTCAAGTGTGCCATCCGTGAATTTTTGGATTTGTGATTTGGAAATTTTGATATATTACAGTACTCATCAGAAGAAGCTGCCATGATTTTTTCCAAATTTTTTTATCAACACATAAGATATGAATTTAAAAAAAAATAATTTCTATAATAATAAAAAATATGATACGACCAATAACAACACATAGTGTCACGACAAATTTCTATCTGTGAAATGAGTATACTTGTAATTCATCGATTATTTTGCTGTAAAACAGGTAATGTTTCCTTTGTTTTATACTCCGTTTTAAAAGATATTAATAATTAAATAAATTATTGTAAATTAGAATCTGGAAATTCTCGTTCTACACTTTTTACTACATGACTTCTGACATTCTAACATTATTATATGAAGCAGCGTCGCTTTGATGCAAACACGATCTTTACAATTATAACACACGAGGGTTGAATTTAATTCCAACTTGATGTAACTCTGTGTCTTAAGAATATTATCAATTTTATTGAAGATGGCCAGATTGTGGCCGAAACGTTTAATGTTTTTATTGTAATTCGTAATGCAAGAATAATTAAATATCACTAACTACATCTTGTGCTGTGGTTCTTTATGCTCTTTCTTTTCATATATTTCTATAATAATAAACTATTACTATAGAAAAGATAACCAAGAAAAAAATGAAAGATCTTTTCTTAAGGGTTATAAGTGCAATGCTTATAGAAATGAAATGCAGACAGCGTTGGTTCTGCATTTTATGTTGTGAGTTTGTTCTGAAAATATATGACAGACGTACACGAGATATACCGCAAGAATAATTTAGAGACGTCTTGAGTATAATCGATGTGGTAGCAGTATATTCAGCATCAGAATCGAAGTTTAATTATTATATTTGATATATCTTGACAATATACTTGAGAAATAATATTTTATTGAGACGTCATATTAACGTTTTTGGTTTATTCAATATAATCACAGTACATTCAGCATGAATATTGAATGTTAGCATGATATCATATGCTATCTGAGATTATAATTTCATTACATGTTATCTTATATTAATGTTAAACTCGCAAAAGATTTTATAAATAAATTTATAAAATAAAGTCATCTAATTGATTTACTCTTTTAAACTTACGCTGATTTTGCGAAATTCAAATAATATTTTTTTCGCGGTACATAAGATACGTTTCTTGACTTTATCATATATACTTCGATTCTGTACGTCTTTGACCCGGTTGCACCAATGTTATTTTGACTTTAAGCAAGATTTAAAACTCTTTCCGTTTCGTTTTAAAGCGAAAGAAAGACAGAGACAAAGAGAGTTTTAAGTCTTGTTTAAAATCAAATGTTGATACAATTGGGCCTTAGGGTGAAATCATACAGTGCGGAATAGAACTGCAGAATAGAGAATGCGTCATTGAAACAACTACTCAACGCTATTCTGTATTTGATGTTGCGGAATAGCAAGAGCATCATTGTCTTGTAATAAACGTCGTATTTTGAGAGGTTAAAATAATTTGATGCTGATTAATATGATGGAATTGCGTAATATCGAGATGAATGAAACAAAATGACAAAATCTGAGTGCATAAATATAGAGATATTAAGATAAAAAAAATAATGATGCATTACGATTTCAGTGTGTTCACCTTTTCCGCACTTTTGCATCACACCAGTTTTGTGTACTATGTTCACACGATGCGGAAAAATGATAGTAAATGCGTTAAAGCAGTTCAAAAAATTGTTATAAGATTATAAATATTAATTGTAAAACATTAAATACTACAACAGTGATAATTGTTTTTACAATTTGAAAAATTATATTTCATTTTAATAAGCAAATTATTAACATGTGAAGTTAATAGTAGTTTTTAAATTATATTCACACTGGATACATCTTTGACGCATCATGTGAACATAGCACACAAAACTTGCGTAATGGAAAAGTGCGAAATAGCGCCGATTGGTTCCTTTAATGATGTATTCCTATTCCGGACCATGTGATTTCACCCTTAACTGTCATACAATCGCTCGTCACATGCATCGGTAGATGACAAATCGCACTCTGAAAATTTTTGCGTATTTCAAAAATCATCGAAAAAAACTATCGCTACCTTTCTGCCCATGATTGTACAATCAATTATTAAAGTGGGTATTCATAGTCAGATTTTAGGCCGACATTCATAGCCGGATATTATATTCAAAACCGTCTTAAGTACGGTCTTAAGAAGTCATGAACCAATCAAAGAGCTGCATAAGCGTCCCTTATTTCAAGATCGTCTTAAGACATCTTGAAATGCTTAAGACAGTCTTAAAATAAGAATCGACTATGAATACTGGCTTGTAAAAGATTGTAACACTTTTTAATCGATGGTTTTCGGAACGCGCAAAAATTCTGATAGCTCACCACTATCTCTGAACGCCTACAGTTAGCAGTTATGACGGGTTATGATAACTGTGAAAGTGATGCAGAATCGTCTTGTACATGGTGAAATGAAAAAAATGTATTTGTGCGCAGTGGAAAATTCTTAAGATACCCTTCGGATACATAAAATATAAGTAGTAAGTAATAATAAAGTAAACGCTAAATTTATTTTATAAATTTATTTATATTTTTAAAAATAACATGTTTATTATTATTAAAAATTCAAAAATTAAAAGTAATATTATAACATAATATTATTATTTAATTCAATAATAATAACTGAATAGAATGCTAACTCTTGAACTGAAATATAAGTTTAATAATTGCTAATCGTTATGCGCCCAGCAAACGAGAATGGATTAAAATGGATTGAAATTTTTTTCTATTTGAATGCGTATTTTAAATGAATACTTTTAATGAATACTTTGTTTTGGATTTAATTGGATTCAATTAGATTCAATTGGATGCAATTGGATTGAAAAACTATTTTCTATTCAAAATTTTGAATAGAAAATAGTTTTTCAATCCAATTGCATCCAATTGAATCTAATTGAATCCAATTAAATCCAAAACAAAGTATTCATTAAAAGTATTCATTTAAAATACGCATTCAAATAGAAAAAAATTTCAATCCATTTTAATCCATTCTCGTTTGCTATCTTGGACGCCCTGGATCGGCCGAGGATTTATATGATCTTCTGTTTCGAATTGCCGAACTAATCTGTATATTGTGCTCCTTTGTAATATATCAAATATATTTTTTAAAATTTATATTAGAAACAATATCATACAAATACATTAAAGAATATCTTACATTAACGTTACATAATTTTGAAATTTTTGTATATGTCTAGTAGTTATATACTGCAATATTTCACTTCATATTTTATATTTCATATTTTTATATTATTCAATAAAATTCAATTATTTTTGTTGAATTCAATTGTTTTTGATATTGTCATTTAATTTGGCAAACAAGTCAATTATAAATAACATAAAAATATGGCCCTATTTCACAGCATATTAGAGGTGAAATATTGACGTATGCAAATATTGGATTAACATATAGAGAAATTTCAAGGTCATGTAATGTTAAGATATCCTTTACTGTGTTTATGTGATATTGTATCTATCAACACTGCGCATGAACAGCGAGAAATACGTTCACATTTTATCCGATATGATGATGCCATATATTCGGGAGACGTTTCCTGATATACTTCGTGTTCCTTTTGTGCAGAATAATTCAAGAGTGCATCAGGCGAAAGTGGTTCAGGATTGATTGGCCGCACAACCTAACCTTGAGACGTTGAATTGGCCAGCCAAATCCCCAGATATGAATGTGATAGAAAATCTTTGGGATTATTGTTCAGGAATAGAACAATTCAATTTTGACATAACCGCGAGGCATTGGCGGAACATGTCATCAATGTATGGGAGGTTTCCGCGCAAGGCTTGCGTTATTCCAAAATTTAGCTGCATCAATGCCTCAAAGATTAAATGGAATAATAGAGAACCATGGAAGTGTCACACGATACTAATATTACTCCAAATAATATAAAATATTTCAGCAGCGTTTGTATTACTTATTGTTTATTTATCAATAGTTAATAGTTAATGTGTTAATAGTATTATATATTTATTGTTTATTATTTAGAACGTTTATTGTTTATTCATTTGCGACGTTTGCAATATGCTGAAATATTTTATATTGTATGGCATGTGAACTACTTCTCTGATTATATGAGAATAAATGATTGACATTGAATGATTGCAACATGAACAACTCTCGTAATGAATGGAAAGAATGAATGAAGGAAAGAACTTTGATTGAATATAGAAAATGAAGGTGAAAGCCATCCGAAATGCTTTTGAATGACAATTGTTCGTTTTCATATAATTACCATCATGTCGCCGTCTGTATCTGTTTCCTGTCGGCATTCGTCTTTGGTAAGATACTCTAAATTAAATAGTATATTAAAGTTATTTATATCAATTATTTAATAATTGTTTTATCACTTATATTTTTATTATTTTATTACTTTATTTATTTATATTATTATTTTTTATATTAATTATTTACTTATTAATTATGTACTTAGAATCCTAGTATCCTATGCCAATGCAATAACAGTAAAGAATTAATGAGGTCCATAGCTCTTATTACTCATCGAGTTATGTTGCAGGTAAAAATATGTAACTTAATTAAAACATTACTGTAAATTAAAAATACATAATTAAAATATAAAGTATTAGCAAATACAATACCAAGAAATAAATGATTATATTAATACGTAATTTAGATAGAACTCAATCGATTCTCCTGTTTCCTTAGAAGTATAGGAAAATTGCTTCTGATAACCTGTGACATCGGCGGCAGATGCATAGGCGAAGAATTGCGTAAAGTTCTTCCATTTGCCTTGATATCACAGGCTCGCTAGAATTGATCGTCCTGAGAGAGAAGTGATCGATCATTGAATTTGTTGCGAGAGCGAATTTGTGTATTATTATTGAATTAAATAATAATATTGTATTATTCCTTTTAATTTCTGAATTTTTAATAATAATAAACATGTTATTTTTGAAAATATAAATAAATTTATAAAACAAATTTAGCGTTTACTTTATTATTATCACGATATATTTTATGGTATCTGAAGGGTATTTTAAGAATCTTCTCCACTGCGCACAAATACATTTTTTTCATCTCACCGTGTACAAGACAATTCTGCATCACTTTAACAGTTATCATAACCCATCATAACCGCTGACTATAGGCGTTCAGAGATGATCTCTATCAGAATTTTTGCGCATTCCGAAAATCATCTCGAATTAAAAAATGTTGCAATCTTTTAGTAACTGACATACATACATATAATGTACACCATTTACACTGTTTTGAGCGAGTTTCCTGTGTGTCAGAAATGAGTTGTTCGTTTATTGGTCATTTTATTTGGCGAGTCATTCAAATTGAAAAGAAGCAAAGGTGAGTGGCGAATAGGTTGCAATGGAATTATATATTCTTTTAATAAAATCAGAACGTGAATTTCTTGTGTAATCATTATAACTTAACCTATTTGTTTGTGAATGCATTAGAACTATAATGCCTAGTTATGTAGCAGATTAGTGCACATTCTGCGAAAAAGGATTTTAAGTATCATTTTCCTCGAGACTCAAAAAAACTAAAAATTTGGGCTGAAACACAGGACTGTGTATTCGCGCGCGCGCGCGCGCGCGTATGTGTGTGTGTGTGTGTGTATGTGTAGGGACTCTATTAATAATTAATATCTATTAATAATTTAGTACTATGTGTGGTTAGTAAGAATGTTTGTGATTTTTTAATGTAAATAAGTTATTATGTATGTTGTATTGGGTCATCTAAAAAGTATCCGCGGTTTTTTATCACTAGATGGTGTTGACCATCAACACCATCTAGTGACAAAAAACCGTGGATACTTTTTATATGACCCAATATATGCGTTCTCGATTGGTACTGCTATTGTGTGGGCCAATCACAAGAGAGGATGGAGGAATGGCCAGATTGGATTTTGAAAGGAAGTGAAAATTATAAAAGTGAGCAAAGGTTACTAGATATTGACCAATTAAATTATGAGTACTCTGCTCACTTTTGTAATTTTCACCTTATTTGAAGATACACAATCGACCTCCAGACTTTGGTATTCTACGGATTCTAAAATTTATTACCAGGACTTCTATTCTTGAAAAGATTCTTGAAAGAATCGCATACGAAAAACTAGGGAAATGAAATAATATATGTTACAAATACTATTGGTTCATCTAAAAAGTATCCGCGGTACTTTGTCACTAGATATATGACCATCAACACACATCTAGTGACAAAAAACCGCGGATACTTTTTAGATGACCCAATATAATACATCCCTAGTTTTTTATATGCGATTTTTATATTTTTCGAGAATAGAGCCCCAGTACTGAAAATCTATAATTTATGTTACGTGCACTATAGATTTTCAGTACTGGCAATAAATTTTTGAACATAGTCTCAGTTTTATACTTCACATTTGAAAAAGCATGCGCGTTTCGATGCGTTTCAGGTTTTGTCTCATTCTCGCTCTGTTCGTACTCTTATTATAGATACTCTAGATCAAACTAGCATTTGCAAACGCGCATTTTCAAATGTAAAGTGTAAAACTGAAATTGTATGTACATACGTATAACAATAGGTGTGTTTAGCACAACGCAACTGTTTTATGAATGTCTACTTGAAATAAGACCATTCCTCTTAATAAATAATATAAGATTTTAAAATATAATTTAATCAGTGCGAAGAAAACTTCCAACAATTGCAAAGTAAATTCTGCTGATCGCAGAGAGAGAGAGAGAGAGAGAGAGAGAGAGAGAGAGAGAGAGAGAGAGAGAGAGAGAGAGAGATATAACTGGGTGTCTCAGAGCACCGTACCACCCTTTTAAAAGGTAGGGATGTGTTTGTACAAAAAAATGGTTCAGACAAAATTTGCAGGAGATTTTGCAGGAGGATTTCGGGAGATCTATCTGATGGTGACCTTGAATTTGACCTTGAGGTCGACCTTGGGCATAACTCAAGGTCAAAGTACCGTTTTACAAATGTAAACCCTTATTCATGACATCACAAATGAAAATAGCGGAAAATTTTACGTCCGAATACGTTATCAAGCCTAGGTCAAAATTACTCTTAGAGGTCATGTGGAGGTCAAGTTACTTTTAGAGCACCCGTACCAACCTTCTAAAAAATATGGATGTGTTTGGACAACAAATAGTTCAAACAATACTAGGTATTTATTATAGCTATGATGCATCCATCTGCTGGTGAATTTGAATTCTACCTTTAGATTCATTTGTAGTCGTGTACATCGATTTTTAAAGATTCCTAATTATCAAGATTCCTAATTATCTTGAACAGTCGATGCCGCCTGTGTCAGCGTTACCCAAGATGTACCACGTGGAGGTCACAAGGTCGGACTTACACCTCGTCGGAGTGGTTCCCCTTGCCGTCACCTTTGTACGCATGTGTTCAGTCTAGATTTTCGAAGGGTCCTCCACGTGCATGTATGCAGGCTGTTATTCGTCGTTGAAAATCATCCATCACCAGACGAATTTCGACAAGATCTAGAGACTGAATGGCTTTTCGAATTCTGTTCTTCATGTCTTCTGAAGTCGTAGGTCGTTCGCGGTATACGAGGTCTTTTATTCTTCCCCACAAATAAAAATCCAAAATTGTAAGATCCGGTAATCGTGGTGGCCAGTTATGTGGACCATATTTACCTATCCATTGGCCGCGAAACATGCGGTTCAGTTGTTGACGAGCAATGACAGACGTGTGGGCTGGACATCCATCCTGTTGAAACCACATATTTAGACGTAGTTAAAGTGGAATATCTTCAAGTAAACGTGGGAGTTCGTTTTCGAGTAAATCGACATACAGAAAACGGTTTAGATTTTCTTCAAAGAAAAATGGTCCGACGATATGCGTATCAACAATTCCGCACCAAACATTGACTTTCCAGATACGTTGATGATCGATTTCTCGATACCAATGTGGATTCTCTTGCGCCCAATAACGGAGATTATGT
>NW_011626552.1:280689-302690 GCF_000204515.1 Acromyrmex echinatior
GAGACACGCTGTATATATATATATATATATATATATAGAGAGAGAGAGAGAGAGAGAGACAATGATTTTATAATGAATAAATTAAAGAAGGATAACAACACAGATAAATATGCAAATAGAATGAAATGAAATTTGTTTAAAAATAAATAATATGAAAATGAATAAGATTTCAAGAGTATTAACTACCTTTTTAAGAGTATATTTAATTTTTTGTTAGGTATATAAGTATTTTATTATAGTTGTTTAAGATTCGCTTCGGCATATGTTTTAGGAAATTAACAAATGTACAGCATGTAATTTGAAAATTTCTAGAACTTTCCAAACGATTTTGAAAATTCCCTTTCTTTGTTAGAAATCAAAATTGTTGTCAAACCTCATGTTGTACATACATTCAAAAACGTCTGTTAACAGCTTTAACAATTTTGTTAAATTACAACGCACGTCTGCATGACGTAATGCGCGTAACTCATTTAGACCATATCCAATCATAGACACCGACCAAATTTTGGTCGCGCATGGCAATAGTGTTTCTCTTCGTCTCAGATTGCCGCGCAAATCAGGAGATCACATAAAAAATTCGTAATTTTCGGAAATCTCATAGGCGATTGACGGAAGGTCAACCTTGATGCAACTGACTCGATAAAGTCCGGCATCTAGCCGCCGAGTCAGTCAGTCAACTGCCATTGAGATACGCCGAAATATTTGCTTTTCCATTTAAGAGGCAACCACCGTTGAGATACGCCGAAATCTTTTGTCTTGTCGCTTGAAAATCCACCGCCACATGCATCGGTAATTGCTCACCGTTCTCGTAAAATATTTTTTCCACAAGAAAACTGAAATCCAGTTTTTTCGCAAGAATTTATTACTCTCATTATCGTTGTAAAATTATTAATTTGTGAATTGTATAATAAAGAATAAACTGTGTCGGGTTACTTGATCTAGATATCGCCTTCATCTTTCTTTTACTCGTGATTGTCTTTCCTGTTTAATTCTCTCTAACGTTAGTTGATCCTTCGAGCCAGATTTGTTTGTGACGTGTACTATGTAGAAACCCAGAAGTGCAACTGTCGCGTTCGTGTAGCGCGTGGTAACTAAAAAAAAGAAAATAAGTGAGGTTAGTGTCGAATTTGGAGAAGATGGGTACAGCGAACATCACACTCCAAGCCATCGAGACTCGTTTGATTCTCCTCGATCAACTATGGGCCTAAGTTTGAAAGGTAATACGAGCTCATTCGAGCTCACTATAAGGAAGCCTTTGACGAAAGTGAGTACAGCACATCCCAATTCACTGACTCCACTGAAAATACATATGTACAGCAGCGTAGCCTGTTGAACGACTACGTGACGAAGTTCAAGGCTGAGCATTCTCGCTCCTCAGACTGAATCGGGAACCAATCTTGCCACCAAATTGGCATTGCCACGTCTGAAAATCCGTTTTCGGGCGTGTTTGAAGACTGGCCCTCATTTCGAGACATATTCCAATCCATTGTCGGAAATAATCCGTCCGTCTCGTACGTAGAGAAGTTCCATCACTTGAAGCATTGCCTGGAGGGATCCGCTGATACATTGATATGTCCATTAGCTGTAATTAGAGACAATTATCTGCATGCGTGGACACTGTTGTGCAAGCACTACGAAAATAAGAAGAAGTTGTCGTGCTCCAATTTTTGCACATTCATCGCCGTGCAAAAAATGAAAAGATATTGCCGAAGAGCTCAGTCGCATTTATAATACAGCCATCAGTGTTGTAAACGACCAGGACAGCATTGGAAGACCAATTAATTCCTACGACTTCTTCAATCACTTCATCATTGAGCTCTTCGACCCGAAGACTTGTCTTGAGTGGAAATCTCATTCGAATGATTCCACGGATTTGCCGGACCATGACACCCTCATGGATTTCATCGTGAAGCGAACTCTCACTCTCAAGGAAATGAAATCAAAAATCGTCAAGGAGATTCGCCGCAAATCGCGAAATCGCACGTCGCCAAGCGCTCTGTTGACGCCTTCTGCTTTTGTGTTCTATGGGTAAACACAACGTCATGATGTGCAAGTCCTTCAAGGCCAAGTCCGCTGCCGATTGAAAAGCCGTCGCGGAGATACATCGATTGTGCTTCAATTGTCTCGGTTCCCATCCGATCGCGAGGTCAATCCATCAAGACGTGCATCACATGCAAGGCCAGATATCACTTGCTTTTGTATGAAACATATGCTATTCCAAAACCTGCCGAAGTACGCTGTCCATTGTGTGACAGGATGAAGACAGCAAAGCAACTCTACTCGTCACGGCGAGACTCATTGTCGCCGATCGTCACGGAGATCCTCATCCCGCCAGAGCGTTGATCGATCAATCAAGGATCTGAGGTCTTATTAATCTTTGAGGCACTCGTGCAACGCTTGTGTCTGCTAAGAACCTGAGCGGCGATCTCAATCTTCAGAGGCTCTCATTCGGGCTCCAGTCGCAGGAAGGTGACACCTTAACTTCATGTCTAGAATCAATGGAACATGGATTAACGCCTTCATCCTACGCGTCTTTCAAGGCGCGACTATCAAATGAAGTTACGTGGCCTCACATCAAGGGCCTCCAACTCATCGATCCACAGTTTATGGTCACCGATCCCGTTGCTTCTCGGCGCAGAAGTGTGTTCCATTATTCTGCAAGAAGGCCTTCGAAAGGGAGCTTCGCAGGCTCTCATTGCTCAGCGTATGCTGCTAGGATGCATTTTCTCAGAGGGGTGTGATGAAAATCCAATTGCAATCCCACGTCCAACTGCATCGCTCCCTTTAGTGCACCGCCAATCATGAGCTGAACGCGCCCGTGCAACGTTTTTGAGAGCAGGAGAGAGAAACTCCGCCGCCTTAACGCCAGAGGAGCAGTCCTGTGAGGAGATCTTTTCTCAAATTCACGCGCGCACAGCTATCGGCCGGTACATTGTGCGCCTGCCCTTTGTCTTTCCGCTATCAACCCTCAAAGACACTCGTCAGCCAGCAGAATGATTGCTGTTCACCATGGAACGAAGATGTGAGCGGGAAGCTAGTACAAGGAATTAAATCACATGGACTCGCCGAGGTCAGCCAATCCAGAAGAGCAAGGAAAGTGTTACCTATCTCACCATGGGGTGCAAGAATCAAATGCGTCTACCAAGTTAAGGGTGTTTAACGGGTCACAGAAGACAGGATTTGGTGAGTCTCTCAACTCTCATCTGCTAATTGGTGCTAACTTATTGTCAGCTCTCGCTGATATACTCATGAGCTAGCGGTGGCACCGATATGCTCGTGACGGATGTCGAAAAAATATACCGCCAGATTCTTGTATCCCCTGAAGACCGGGATTATCAACGCATCCTCTGGCGCCCTTCGATAAACGAACCAATCTTAGTACAGAACACCGTGACGTACGGGCTGTCATGCCCTTTCTCACGATTCGTACTCTCCGTCAATTCGCCGAGAAGGCGAGATTTCCGCGAGGCTCCGTCATACTTCAGCGTGACTAATACATCGATGACATCGTGACCGGAGCTCACATCATTCTTGAGGTACTCACCGTGCAAATCGAATTCCGCCAGCTATGCACGACAGGCGGATTTTCCTTCAGAAAATGGGTAGCAAACTAGAGATTCTTGTCAGAATTCCCGTCGAACACCGTCTCATATCTGACTCTCGTTCGTGGAACTCAAGAGTCACGCCACGCTGGAGGGGTGCAGTGGCACTCGGCCGGAGATAAATTCATGTTCACAATTCAGCCCCGTGTTGTTGCTAACCTCACGAAGAGAAGCGTGCTTGTAGAACTGCGCGACTTTTTAATCCTCTCGGATGATTAACGCCAATTATTTATAATTCGCACCAAGATCCTTATGCAGTCTGCCTGGCTACAGCAACTGGAGTGGATGTTCCATTTCCGTCATCCGATGCCTGTCAGTGGCAGCAATTTCTTGGAGAGCTTTCACAGCTCGAGCTTTTCAAATCAGCCGACTGAGAACCAGCGACGAAAATTCGCAAATCGAGTTGCACGGATTTGCCGACGCATCGGAGAGGGGATACACCGTCGCGATCTACCTCCGAGTCACCCGCGGGGATGACATCAGGGTGTTTCTGTTGACAGTTAAAACCAAAGTCGCTACAATCAAACCCGTATCCTTGATACGGTCGCCTCCACGATTAGAACTGTGCGTCGCAGCTCTGTTGATGAATTTGGTCGCGCACACACGCACCATTCTAAGTTTGGTTACAGCTCCCTCCCCAGACTATGGATTCCAAGGTCACGGTTCACTAGATTCAAGGGTATGCTTCCAAGTGGAAAACATATGTGACCAACCGCGTGTTGTTGATCCAGGAATTGATGCCGGACGCTTAATGATGTCACGTTCCTGGAAAGGACAATCCAGCCTGCGCATCTCGGGAAGTGACGCCAAACGAGCTCATCCATCATCCATTCCAATGATCAAGCCTCTTCTGGTTTTGCCAAGATCCGTCAGCCTGCAACCACGCCGAGACACCATTGGAGATGCCGGAATAACGCGACACCTCGCACAACTCCATTAAAAAAGGTCATCGAATCGAAGTTCCTGCTCCGATTATCCTCACTTTACCAGTTCCTGAGGATCATGGCATGGTACCTACACTGGTCGCCTTCCAAGAAAACATCCCTCGAGCCAGGAGTTTCGCCACACACGCTGATACTTCATCAACTGGACATAGAACTCTTTCGATGGCTCCGAGTGAGCCAAGAACTGCACTAATCTGAGGTCACCTCAATTAAAAACCATTGCACGGTATCTTCTCGGAGCATGGTTTTAATCCTCGACGATCAAGGAGTTCTGCGAGTTGGAGGGCGATTAAAATACGCTGTCTTATCTCCTAACGAACGCCAATGATTGTGCCTCTACAATCACACTTCACTCGCTTGCTAGTGGAATTCTGTCACTGCCGAACACTTCATGGAGGAGTGCAGCTCACGCTGAGTCTGATAAGACTGCAATTCTGGATCCTTCGAGGTCGCGTCGTCGAGAACTACTGGTTACACAGATGCATCATCTGCATGATGGAGAAGAATCACGCCGCAGCCGCTAATGGGCGATCTCTTTCGAGGACGCATAACACTGGCTCGTCCGTTCCTCAAGACAGGCATTGACTACGCCAGTCCGATACTTCAGCGCATAAGTCGGGGACGTGGACACCGATCCCACAAGGCGTTCAATAGCCCTCTTTGTGTGCCTTTGCTCCAAGGACACCGATCCCACAAGGATCTCGAGAGCCACGTATCTCGAGATCGTTTCCGACTACTTCACGGACGTATTTCGTTGCTCCATTTTAAGGAGAGGACTCTGCTCGGATATTCACTCCGATTGCGGCTTTACGGACGCCGACAAGCAGTTACGAGAGCTTCTCCGAGTATCATCCACCAAGGATCGTCGCATCGCCAATGCGGCTGTCTCGGAGGAGATCCAGTGACATTTCATCATCCGCACCACACCTTCGCCAAGTGATTGGCAATACTACGCTCATCTACGAAAAAATGAGCACTCTTCTTACTCAAGTGGAAGCCTTAATTCACGGCTTCTGCAGGCCCTATCCGACGATCCTGACGACCTCTCTGCGCTCATTCCAGGACATCTACTTATCAGTGCCCCCATAAGTGCTGCTGGCCATTTCAGAGCCGTCGCTGACTGAAAAAACTGACACCTCTCTCTCTTGGCAGCATCTGCAAAAAATGCGTGATCATTTCTGGAAAAAGATAGTAGCGCGAGTACTTGCACTCTCTGACTGCTCGCCCGGTTCAAGGCGAGCGCCACTTCTCATCTAGGTGCATTGTGCCTCATCATTTCCGAGACATCACCGTCAAGCAGATGGTCCTTAATTCGCATCTCAAGGTTGTATCCAGGAGAAGATGGTGTTACCCGGGTAACAACCGTTCGCACAGCATCATCCGAACTCATCCGACCACTGGTGAAGTTAATACTGCTGCCTGGACCCGACACCGCAGCTATTCCGCTCGAAGATATATGAGAACCAAAGAAAACCTGTGCTTCCAATATGTGTTATATGTTGTAATAAACTAATCTAATGTGTATATATTACTAAGTATTATAGAATAATATGTATTATAGAATAATATATAATTTTGAATAATAATTATAACTTGTGATGCTGAATGACAGTAATGTTAAATACAATGTAATCGTATCAATCTATGTACATAAAATCGCATTAATAGTCACATTCCTTTCGGTTGCTGACTTTCCGCAATTTTCGATCTTACCATACTATCTGGCTGTGGCCGAGTTAATTCGCGCGTGTTGCTAGTTTCCCCGCGATTCGCGTAGCCGTCTCACTCCACTACACCTCACGTTTAATACTAACGTGTGCAGCCCTTGTACAACACGCAACAGTGCAACCGCGGTTATAATCTCTCACTCGCGCAAAACTGCTGTTACTTGACAGCACAGACTTCCGCGTGCCGTACGCGCAATAATTAATTAATCCGCGCCACCTGAAGTATCGACCGTCTCAATAATTTATTAAACTCGCGCCATCTTGATAATTGCCGAGCACTCGTATTAATTTTGTCATCGCATGACGAGATGAGTGGGATGTTTGAGATTCGCTTCGGCATATGTTTTATGAAATTAACAAATGTACAACATGTAATTTGAAAACTTCTAGAACTTTCAAAATGATCTTGAAAATCCCTTTTCTTTGTTAGAAATCAAAATTATTGTCAAATCTCATGTACATATACTCAAAAACGTCTGTTAACAACGGCTTTAAAAGGATGCTTAAGAGGAGTGTCCTATTTTACCATTAATTATTAAAGACTCTTTTCTCTTAATTGTGTTTATGGATTGAAAAGTCCTTCTCCACAATTAAAGTATCAACAATGCAAATTCGCCAGCTACAACTGAATACGAAAAACGAAAGAAACTTGAAGACTTACAGTTTTATTATCGGCTTCTGTAGTCAACATATCACAATATGTGCTGCATATAAGAGTTTCAGACATTGCACATTCATAAAAGCTGACGAATTGCGGAAAATCTGAAAGAACGATTCTATGCTTTTAGAAACGAGGTAGAGGCTTTAATATAAGAGAAAAGAATTGCCGAAAATTTCGTTTGTATATTACGAGTGAAATTGACGTAAATCCATGAAACCGAGTAGTATTTTAGTTCCGCGATATTCCGACAGCGGCCCTGTCATGAAGTGTGTCGCTGAAATGATCTGAATTATCGACCTATTCAGGTTCATATCAAAAAACGTTCTTACGTGTCCTGGTCAAAGTTTTTTCTTTTGAGAGGAAAAATAATAATAAAATAAATATGATATTAGTTATTTCAATTTTGTTGAAATAATTTGTTTATAAATAAGAAACGTACTATATTATTTACATATGAATAAAATGAAGATAATTATTTTAATTGCACTGTTCTGTCTTACATACATTTTATTTAGTAAATTATTGATGCATATATATAAAATACATATGTGTGTGTGTGTGTGTGCGCGCGCGCGCGCGCGCGTGTGATAGAGCATACATACATACGCGCATGCGTGCGCGCGCGCGGTGTGTGTACTTTCCAAATAACTTTATTTACTGAATTATTTACATATACATATATATCAGGGCTCGGAACGCGATGTTTCGGTTGAGCTTCGATTCTACTTGGATGTCGGAACGACAAGCGGCAACCTCGTAGCAGACGTAGCATATAAATGAAATTTTCGAATACTCATTGCTCTTATACTAAAGCTCATAACTCGTTTTTGCAAGTATAGTATTGTTCTTTGAAGTTTTCTGTAAATCGCCAGCTACTTATTTTAAACGTGCAAGGTCTGAAATTATTGTATATAGTACATTTTTGACTCAACTCGGATGTCGAAATGTCGACTTAGTAAGAAACACCATTCCTCTTATCGGTCGTGCGCAAACGAAGTGCGCTATTCAACTACAGAAATGGGTTGAATCATTGTATAAACTAGCAATATATTATCAGCTGAAAACGTCATAATAATAATATATTTTTGTATATATAGAAATATATACCAAGATTGTTTAGAAAAGGAATCGTGCGTCCTTGCCGCATCGGCGATAATGCCAAACCAAAATCGATAGAAATCACATTTTTGAATTAAAGAACGAATTATCGAAACAGAAGTATGACAGAATGAGACAGAGAAAAAACAAAAAAGAATAGAAGCTCCGATTGTAATCGGTAAGGCTCCGCACGCTGAGTTGGGCTCGTCGAGCGATACAGCAAGTCTATCCTTCAGAATTTGTCTCTCTCTCTCTCTCTATGGTCGTTTGTTTCTAGCGAAAATGCTTTCTGGGCAATTGCAGCCGCTATATAACTAAGAGAAGAAGGAACATTACAAATAACGTATAAGTTTTAATAAATTATACTAATCCTATATTCCTCCAATTTATGTATTAGGTGGTTGCATTAAAAGTTACTGTTTTTTCTTTGTATTTGAGCACTTATTTCAATAACAAAATATATGAATACCTCAATCAAAGTATTTTCCCTCGGAAGCTATGACTTTTTGCCACTTTTCAGGCAGAAGTTGAATTCCACGACGAAAGAATGGTCTGTGTTTTGAATCAATCCATTCAGCAATTTTCGACTTCGCTATAATTATGGAAGTGTGTGTCCAGAGCATGTTGCATCGATCGGAACAGATGATAATCGCTTGGTGCTAAGTCCGGAGAATACGCTGGGTGCAGGAGAACCTCCCATTCGAGATCCATCAGTGTTTGTTTCACGATTATAGCAACATGCGGCCGAGCGTTATCATGGAGTAAAATCACCTTTCGATGATTTGATGCAATTGATGGTCGTTTTTACATCAAATTATCATTCAAACGTTCCAATTGTTGTCGATAACGCTCGACGGTGATTGTTTCGTTCGGTTTAAGTAGCTCATAATACACGACACCCTCCATATCCCACCAAATACAGAGCTTTGTTTGTCGTGAACGTCACAATCACCACTTTTGAATCATCGAAACCAGTTTCTACATACTGTTTCCGATGGAGCAGATTCACCGCAAGCAATCGATGAGTTTCAGCTGCACTTTTTTTCAAATCAAAATAGTGTAGAAGTACACATCGGAAAAACAACTTATCACGTTCCATTTTAATTCAGTTATAGAAAAGCACATATGTAATCAAGGATGACGTCTGTTGACTGAATTTTAGTAGGAAAATGTTCACACTTCAAAATGATATAAGTAGCAGATGTCTCTGACCATAGCATACGCAGCTACTGTCATCTAAACGTGAACAGTAATTTTTAATGCAAACCACTAATATAATAGCAAAAATTATTTCAAAACACAACAATTTATGAGATATTGACATTTCCATGATTTTCCATGAGCGTTATATACCACGTTTATAGAAGTGGTTTGCAAGGTCTCGGCGTGGTCTCGCGCGTAGAGTGCGAGATCTGAATGAGAGAGATCCCACGATCGATTCCTTTTTTCTTTTTTCGTAATTTTTTTTTTTTAAATAAGTGACATTGTTAATAAACACACATTACAAGCAAAATATATTTTTATTTAATTATTGAAATTATATGTGTATTTCTAAAAGTTTTAAACCGACAATTGTAGCAAAAATAATTCGACGTAGTATGCGTCGAATAGGTAGAAAACCAGTATTTTTATATGTAAATGAAATCTGTTCACCTTTAGAAAAAATCCGAAAAAATCATGTTTTTGTAATAATGTTATGTTTGATGTCGATTAGTACTTTCTGTGAAATGTTTTTTTCTATAACTATTCGAATGTATGAAAATTCTGATAATGAATCATCGCAAATCGCAAAAGTGTGATGATTAATATAATTATAAGAATGATGTTAATATAATTTTATAATTCACAAAACCTTTATATATGCAATATACAAATAATTTTTTATTTATTTATTGAAGTGATTCGATATTCTTCCTATAATTGTTGGAGTACATGTCGATTTTGGCCGACTTTTGAAGCGTCGCCTTTTTTTCCCCCGCTGCCACCGCTCAATGCTTGACGGCTGAACTGCCGCATCGGATCGCATGCGGACATGTATCTCAGGAGCGTTGCATTATAAGAAATATGCTGCGACCGTAGCATTGAGCGATTATAAAGGAAAAGTAGACAGCACTTCAGAAATTGGCTCGAAATGTGCAACTAATTCCGAGCACATTGAAGTATACATATAATTTTGATAATTTTATAAAAATATGTTGGAGTAACATATTTATTAATAATGTTATTTATTAAAAAAAAAAGAATTATGAAAAAAAAGGAAAAAGTAAGGTCGAACGTAGGATCTTCAACATTCTGATCTCATAGTTAACGCCCACGCTGTTTTTGTGGATCACTTCTACGAACGCGGTACATAAAATCACGGAAAATCATAAACTATATCGTCAACTATCACGTTTTGAAATCATTTTTGCTATTATATCTTAATGAGAAAGGTATATGGTTAACCCTTTCACTTACAATATTGTGTGAGACTCGTGGTAAAGAAATCGGGCCAAACACAAATACCATAGGTGAGAGCCGTGATGCATCTATCGAGCCAAACGTAAACAATACGTTCCAGGCTGTTGATTATGACACGCGCCATCGTAACTTAAATCATAGGGCAAAGAGTTAATATAATTTAATAAAAGTTATGTATTATCTAGAATGTCTCTTTCCCCTTTATGATACACGCCAAGCGGCCGAGAAAATACTAGAAACAAGCGACCACAGAGAGAAGAATAGACTTTGAGAGATAGACTCGCTGTTTTGTTAGACGAGCCAAGCTCAGCGTGTTCGCGGGGAGACTCACCGATTACAATCAGAGCTTCTACATATCCGTTTTTATTTTTTCTCTGTCTCGCTCTATCGAGACAACAGAAAATGAAAGAATTTTAAATCACGATTGCCAGTTCTCCGAGTTTTTTTTTTTTGACAAACTTCGGTTTCTTGAACTAATATTCGATACTCTAGCAAACGTGAAAATCTCCAATTTTTATAAAATTTTCATGTTTTGGAACCTTACAATTTTTGTCTGAAGCGTTTCAAAAACATTATATAAGGGCGTTATTGCACAAGGACATGGCCGTAATTGAGTCGTAGAACGTGAATCATAGTCATAGGTTAACATATTATATTTTGGCGTATGTATGCCGATACAAGTACAATTCACATTCCTTCACGATTAGTTATAATCACCTTTATGTTCAGCTCATAAATCCGAGGTCTTTTTGGACATGCTATACAATATATGTTATACATATATATGTGCTATACACATATGTAACATATATTACACAGTCAATAGTCACATGCATAATTTTCTTATGACGCTGTACGTTTATGAAATGTATACAAACATATCATATTCAAAGTGTTTTAATAAATATATACACTTATAGATATAATGTTGACTAACAGCAAGTTACAATAATATATTTTTACTAAATGAACATTCAATATATTTCGAATACAAACATGTATTTGAAATATTTGTATACATATGTAATGTAATAACACTTTTTCCTTTGTTCGCAATGCCATTTTAACTTAGGATATAACATGTATTGTCGGTACATAAATATATTACACATACATATGTAGCTATTCCATCTCTTTTTATTATGTTTAATGGGCCTTTTATAATAATAAACCATAAATCAATCATAAATTAGAAGTCAGACTGTGAGTGGTTAATTTTTAGCTTCTGACTTCTGATTTATGATTAATGATTATTATAGAAGGCCTATAATAAGAAGAGACAAAAGTTACTTAACTTTTCATGATATGATATAGATACAATAGTAAATATTAAAATTATATTTTATGTGTATTATGATGTACACACATTATAAAACATAAAATATATTTCTAATTCATATTCACATACGTATGTAGTTACTTCATCTCTTTTTGTTACGTGTAACAAAAAAATATTTGATGTCCTCTTTTTTCTACGTTTAATAAAAAGAGATATGTTTTTTATGTAAGAGATATATTTTTCAATACACAAATATCCGAATATTAGTGATCTATTTATATTTTTAATATCAGAATATACATACAACTAACATAAATCAAAGCTAATAAAAGTCAAACGCAGATGATTAGACGTAACATCTTACAAAAAATAATCAAATTACGAATCCTCTGCTAAATGATATTTTCTTTATGTTGTATATTTCTACTTACTTTGAAGTCTTCTTCAGCAATACAAATATATTACGAAAAGCTCAAATACAAAAAGATTGTCACTCGTAAATTGCCAGAGATGAAGTGATGTAAAATTTTAGTAGATAGAGAGTGTGCCAAGAAGCTTTGATACATAATTGATCATAAAATTACATTTATACAAATCTATCTACTAAAATTTTACATCACTTCATCGTTGGCAATTTGTGAGTAACACAATCTTTTTGAATATGTGAGTTTTTCGTTATATATCTATATTGACTCAATAACTTTGATTTATATTAGTTATACATATATTTTATAGATTTAAAATCCCCTATATAATAATTGTTTTTTTCAATATTAGACTATTGCATGTGTGTGTATCTACACATTATGAATATCTACACAAATTACAGCTAGAAGTAATTTATAGTGAGGTATTCATGCAGATATTTCCTATGTCTATTTATACAAAACATTGCAATTAAATTTTATGTGTACACATTATATATGTGTACATACAATTTTAATATAAGTGTCTATCTCTTTTTATTGGATAGAGACAAAAAAAAGTTACATTATGTATGTGCAATGTCATATTCATTTATTGATAATATATTATTTTACCTAAAATGGTATTGAACATAAGGAAAGAACTACTACGGCTTCGTATCGATATAACTATTAGTTAAAAATCTGTACTTTATATATATTACAGATTTTTAGTACTAGTGATAATATATTGGAACGCGGCCTACATTGCATGTGTATATAATACAACTATATTTCTAAGATTAATATAAGATTAACTTCAATTCCGATTTATTTTTTCCTCAATTCTAAAGTTGGACAATTTTCCAAAATAAAATAAATCTTACATTTGTAGAACCGAGCCTAATACATGTTTTCGTCTTTGCTAAGATGATAATGTAGAAAACGGAAAAAAAATATCGGTAATTAATCGATCAAATTTCCTGCATGATCATATTAACTTAGAGGGCATAAACATCTTATACATTAGAAATGAAAACCTATAATATCGACTTTGATTAAGTTTAGCTCCTTCGCTCCAGCATCCCCCTAACAATTTTGTTAGATTACGACGCATGCATGCCAGCGTAACGCAATGCGCGTAACTCGTTCACGTCCAATTGTAGACACCGAATTTTGATCGCGCATAGTAATAGTGCTTCTTTTTGTCGTCTTCGTCTCAGATCGTCAATCGCCGCGCAAATCAGTAGGTCATCTCAAAAATTCGTAATTTTCGGAAATCCCATAGGCGATTGACGGAAGAATCCTTCGTGCAACTGACTCTATAAAGTCCGGCATCTAGCCGCCGAGTCAGTCAGTCAACTGCCGTTGAGATACGCCCGAAATCTTTTGTCTTGTCGCTTGAGAATCCACCGCTATTGCGCCGGTAACTGCTCACCGTTCTCGTAAAGTATAATATTTTTCCTGTAAGAAAACTGAAATCCAGTTTTTTCGCAAGAATTTATTACTTTCATTATCGTTGTGAAATTATTAATTTATGAACTGTGTAATAAAGAATAAACTGTCGGGTTACTTGATCTAAGATATTGCCTCCACTTTTCTTTTACTCGCGATTGTCTTTCCCGCTTAATTCTCTCGAACAATAGTGTATATACAATTTGTCAATTTAAATCTAAAATATCAGTGACGACAGAATTGCATAATAATGCAAAATAATAAATCAATATACAATTACGTTTTTTCTCTATTTTTAGTTTCGTCTTTCATTTTTTTCGTTTTCATATGTCGGTGTTTCGAAGAAAACAATCTGGATAAAATTAAACAAAGAAATTATGTGCGTAAGTAAAAATCGCACGCCCGTCCGCTCGCACGCCCGCACGCATGCCCGCACGGACGCACGGACGCACGGACGCATACATAATCAATGATGAATCATAAAAATCAATCAGTGATGAATTATAGAAAGTGAAATTAATAAAATAATTTATCTTGAATGCATAAATTAATTACAAAGGTATTATATTTCACAGTAAAAATAAAGTAGAAATTACTGTCATATCACAAATAAAAATAAGTGACATATGCATACATATAAAATAAAATGCAAATATTAACACAAATATTAACGCAAATTAACATAATTAATAGTTAAATAAATATTAAAATCAAATAAAAAGTACAGGACTTTTAGATTTTTAAAAAACAATACAGAAATGTGAAGAGCACATAAGAGTCAACGTAATTAAGCATAGTATATAATATAATATACAGTTCTATAATAAATATAATATGTTAAATGTATAAAAATTCTATAAAATATGCATTACATGTTTCAGTTTCTTCATTGAGTCATCTTCAGATATTCGTTACAAATGTGAAGTCAATATATTACTTTAGATTAAGGTTCTCCTGATGATATAGATGATATTACTTCAAATTTATTGGCCACAAACGAACAAATATATTATACAAAGAATTGAGAAGATTACTCGCAAAATTTGATTTATAAGCCAAATGTTTGGAGTTTCTCATTGTTCTAGAGAAGAAAATGATGTTGAAAATGTTTAAAGTGAGCAATAATTTTATCCAAGTGAAACACTCAACCGTCAGGCGCCAACTTCATTTTCTTATATAAATAACTTTGTCAAAACAATTGAAATATCGATGATGATGTGAGAAAATGAATTCCCTGTCAGAAAGATTTTTCGAAAATTAGTACATATTTACAGAAATAAATTACATGTGTGTCAAGAAGTAAAACTTAAAATCATGTAACCAACAAGGCAGTCAAATATTTTCTGAGGGGAAATTAGATAGATTGACAATGACTAAGTGTGCGAGAATGCACCGCGCGGAAAGGTTCGAGTGAGAGAACGGCACACGGTTGATATGATACACGACAGTAAAGAGAACTTCGTTTCTTTTTAATTTAACAAAAGAATTTTCTTTAATGATCAGTTACAGAGTCAAAAAATATAATTAATTAAATATTAGATTAACAGAATATTAAATGCGGTCACCTTTTCCAAAATTGTATTTGGAATCGCGGTGATGGAAAATCTCGGCGATTTTCTCGGCACTTTTGAAAAGATTCGTTTTATAGCGGTTTTCACTAAGCGGTTAGCACGGCGGTTTTACGAAGCGATATAGTAGCGAGACTATAACTCTAAGAACTCGAAGAACTTTTAGAAGTGAGAACTCTAAGAAGTCTAAGAATTCTAAGCGGTGTAAATGGTCTAAGCGGTGTAAACTATCTAAGCAATCTGCCCGGGAGGAACGGCGAGATCGAAGCATTTATTGCTTTCGGTCTGGGCTTTCTTCTTGGGAGAAATCCAATTAAATTTTGCCACAATCGTAATTATCACGTGGCATTGGTTGTACAAAATTGATTGGCGCTTTCGATTCTTTTCCAACGACGTTCAACGTAACAGTGTCATGCGCGACAGAAAATCTGTACGCGGGATTGGTGACAGCGCGTGACGTATTCGTCGGAGCGCGGCGCTCGCGTCCGCGAATTGAATTGTTCTAGAACTTTCGATGATCCGTTGCCGGTGCCTGTTTGTACTAAGATAAAAATAATGTCAAATTTTGTTTATGATAGAGATATAGATTTGTTTAGTCCCTCTATATCGGTTGTAAATTCAGATTGTTACTTTGTTTTTTGATATATATCATCTCAGAATCAGACGTTTATAATAGCACGATCCAAAATTTGGTTATTGTTCCAATCAAATTCATGGTTCAATTACAATCTATGATCGGTAATTACAGAACGAGCAGATGTATTCCATCGAATATAGTTACGATGTTCAGCAATCCTGATTTTAAGTTATTTGCCCGTCTGTGTAACATAAGTTGCACTTACTTTATAAACAACGTTGTTTTTATTTAGGCATGGATGTTTTTGTACCTTTATGTATTTATTTAATTTCTTAGAATTATAATAGGAAACTTTGACATATTTTTTATTATGCTTTTAAATTTTTTAATCATTTTTGGAATGAACGGAACCGTGAATCAAAATGTATTATTTCTTTCATTGTTTTTTTTCGAATCATTCTATAGCTTTCTCTCTTTGAATGCTCTTAATTCTATTTCTGATTGTATCAAAGAATTTACGAGGATAGTCGTTGTCTAACATTGTGACAACCAACATCAAATTATTATAATGATATTGAGTGTCAGATGATAATAATAATGCTCTATCTACTAAATTAAAAATAATGTCTCTCTTCTGAGAGATAGGATGAGTGAAGTAAAAATTTGCGAATCTACTAAATCTAATCTGAAAAGGTGGATTTTTGATACCAATTGAAAACTAATCGACCATTCTCAATCTTCATTTTCATGTCTAAAAAATTTAATGAATCATCTCCAATTTCTAAAGTAAATTGAAGACAAGAATGAACAGAATTAAAATACTCAAGCAAAGAATCAATTTCTTGAGATGGAACTATTGCACACAGATCGTCAACATACACCGATAATGAAATGGAAAGTTTAAGGATGTCCCAGCAAATGAGAATGGATTGAAATGAATTGAAATGGATTCAGATTTTCAGAAATATTGATTCACGAATGTTAAAATGAATGCTTTTCAATCCTGAATGCATTTTTATTCATTTATAGGAACTGTATGGAGCATATCTCTATGCCTTTCAATCTAAAAATAATATTGGATTTTTTGTGCATTGTGAATACTGTTCAATTCAAAATTTTGAATAAGAAATGCAGTTTTTTAATCCAATTGTATCCAATTGAATCTAATTAAATCCAATTGATTCCGATTAAATGCAAAAAAGTATTAGCTATTTAAAATACGCATTCGGATAGAAAAAAATTTCAATCCATTTTAATCCATTCTCTTTTGCTGGGGTCATAGCTATTTTATTCAATTTTTGCACTAAATTAGCGATGATGGATGATAGTGAGGAGCCCATTCGTGTGCCGAAATTTTGCTTATATAAGATGCTGTTAAATATGAAATAAGTTGAATCTAAAACAAATCAAACTAGCAAACAAAAATGGATTGAAATGGATTAAAATGGATTCAGATTTTCAGAAATACGGATTCATAAATGTTAAAATGAATGCTTTTCAGTCTTGAATGCATTTTTATTCATTTATAGGAATTGCATAAAGCAAATGTCTATGCCTTTTCAATCCTGAATGCACTTTTATTTATTTATAGGAATTGCGTAGAGCACATATCTATGCTTTTCAATCTAAAAATAATATTAGCATTTTCAATCTAAAAATAATATTAGCATGCATCGTGAATACTACTCAATTTAGAATTGTGAATAGGAAGTACAGTTTTTTTAATTCAGTTAAATTCAAAAATAATATTAATAATTTTTGTGCAACGTAAATACTGCTCAATTCAATATTCTGAATATGAAATGCAGTTTTTTCAATCTAATTGAATAAAAAAAAATTTTATTTAAAAATGGACCATAAATGCTACTTAAATTATTCAAAATTATAAGTAAAAAATTTTTCGTTTTAATCCAACTAAGTTTAAAAAAGTTGTAACGTAAAAATAAGCTATGTTCTTTTGTTTCTCTTTGACTAGAAATAAAATGAATGATCGATACCTAACACTGAACACATCGCAAACCTAATATTCGAACACAGTCCGAATATTAGGCTAATCACGGCGTGCGACATCGACCAAGCGAGATTAGATTATCCGACTTACCCAATGTTGTCTCATAGTGATGTAAATTGTTTATACTTTATTATATCTATTAAATGATGATATTTCTATTATATTTATGTAATTTTGTTACTAGTTTAGGTGATTATAATTGAAGTAGAGAATGAATAACACATTTACCAATTAAAGAAGTGGGAGGTATAGCGGGTAATGTAGAAGATTCATAATCCAGAGGTCCCAGGTTAGAATCTCACTAATTATGGTGCGTTTTTTAATACCAATTTGAAATAGTTAATTTCAGGTATAATTGTTATAAATGTCTTAGGAATAAAATTTGTAACTCTTAAATATGAATGTTTTTTTTTTCGAATATTAAACTAGTGTTAACTCAGATCCAATCCATTTCAATCTATTCAATCCATTTTCATAGATTTAAAGTACGCATTAAAAAAATTTTAATCCATTTTAATCCATTCTCGTTTACTAGATACCATCGTGAATTTAATTTTAGGTAAGTTACTTTTTTTTTATATAAAACTCCAGCTTTAATTTATACAATCAATTGCCATATTAGTACATTTGTAAAGAAAGATACTACATCCAATGATATTAATTTAAAGTTTTCGTCAATTTCTATTTGTTGAAGATTATCAACTAATTAGAAACTGTTTTTTATGTAGCTCTCAGCTTTACGAATAGTTTCAATTAAAATATTGTATAAAAAAGAGCCAATATAACTGGATTATTTATTGAAGAAATAATAATCCTAAATGGACAGTTCGATTTATGGATCTTCGGCACAGCATAAGCTCTCGGCAGTAACCCTTCACTGTAATGCAAACGTCTATATTGCGAATCATCAATGTACATGCAGCTTCTCCGCTTTGTGAACATGTTTTTAAAAGACGTTATAAGCTTTTTAAAGAGAAAGCTCTTTTTATAATTTCGTAGATGTCTTTATCATTTAGTATTTCAGAAACTTTGTCAACGTAAAATTCTCTATACAAGGCCACCGTGATGTTATCACCCTTGTCAGCATATGTGAGTATGATATTTGAATGCGATTTCAAAAATTTTTTTGTGATATTTCCTAAATCTAATAATTTTTTATTTGTGTTTGTAGTGAAAAATGGAGACAAAACTGTATTATTAAGTATAAGTATAGAATGGTTTATGGGATCTATCTTTTTTTTCTATAGGAAACTTTTTGATGCTGTGTTCAACATTCTTGATACAATCAAAAATAATGTCTCGTCTGTTATGGTTCGGTAATGCAAAATTTTCACCTGGCTGCAAAAAACATTGAACATCATTGGGAAATAGAGAAAGGTTAATAAATCACTTTTCTTTAACGAAAGACAGAGAAGAAGAATTCTCCCTCATAGAAAAGGATTATTAGGATGTATTGTGTAAGGCAAGGATTATCATTCGAAAGATTATCAGAGGAGAAGGAGATAGGAAGTTCGGAAATATTGTGAGCGTTCTTATACGGGAATAGGATTATTGTTTCTAGAGATTTCATAGGAAAATTTAATAAGTTCAATGCTTTTATTAGCAAGTTTTTCTTGTTTGCCAAGCAACTATTTGAATTTCATCTCCATTCTTTTCTTTTCTCTGATAAAAAAATAAAAGCAAGATTTCTGTTGAGTATTTAAAAACTCATTACATGTCGCAAGAAACAAGTTAAATTACTAGCTAAATAGAGAACCTTCTACAGTAATGATTTTTTCTACGAGTGTCATTTAATTTGATTTGTAGCATTCTTTGAATAAAAGTATTTTTATAATGCAAAAGTGTGTGAGCGGACTCGTTGTGATAGAAATCGACATTGAAATTCATCAATCTGTCTAAATGTTGTGGCGTGATCTTATGATTAATGCAGTCTTTCAGGAATCTAATATATAAATTGTTTTTAATTATCATTCTACGAAATTTTATCCATGATTTAAGTAATTTTACTGCATAACCATAATTATGCTGTATAAATTTAAAATAAGAAACTTATTCCTGACGCATGTTTTTTTACAGCCTGCGCAAAATTAAAATCAAATAACAAAAAGTACAGGACTCCTAGATTTTTAAAAAACAAAATGTGAAGGGCACATAAGACGTAATTAAGCATATATATAAGTTCTACAATATAATATAATATATTAATTGTATAAAAATATTGTACTATAAAATATGTATTATAATACTATAAATACTTATGTTTCAGCTTCTTCATTGAGCCATCTTCAGATACACAGAGGGACTAAACAAAGTCTCTATCATAAATAAAATTTTTAACATTATTTTTATCTTAGTCATTGTCAATCTATCTAATTTCCCCTCAGAAAAAAAATTTGATTGCCTTGCTGATTACATGACTTTAAGTTTTATTTCTTGACACACATATAATTTATTTCTGTAAATGTGTACTAATTTTCGAAAAATCTTTCTGACGGGAATTCATTTTCTCACATCATCATCGATATTTCAATTGTTCTGGCAAAGTTATTTATATTATATAAAAAAAATGAAATTGGCGGCTGACGGTTGAGTGTTTCACTTGAATAAAATTATTGCTCGCTTTAAACATTTTCAACATCATTTTCTTCTTTAGAACAACGAGAAATTTCAAACATTCGGCCTGTAAATCGTTTGCCAATAATCTTCTCAATTCTTTGTGTAATGTACATCCGTTTGTGGTCAATAAATTTGAAGTAATATCGTTTATATCATCAGGAGAACCTTAATCTAAAGTAATATGTTGAGTACACATTTGTAACGAGTGTCTGAAGATGGCTTAATGAAGAAGCCGAAACACGTAATGCGTATTTTACAGAATTTTTATACATTTAATATATTAAATTATAGAACTTATATATATATGCTTAATTACGTTGACTCTTATGTGCCCTTTACATCTCTATGTATTGTCCGATAAACATTATTGCAATTATATAATAAGCAAACCTTGATTAAAAAAATCGATAGAAACAGATAGACTACGAAAGAGAATATCGCTGATTCTAACGTATTACATGTGACTGTCAGTATAAATGACCGAAAAATTCGCCATTTCTATATATAGTATTGTATGTCTTTCTATTTCTGAAGATCTTCTTCTATAGTTTTATATATGGTTTGATACGAATTTCATTCGACGCTCTATCGTATTAAATATGCACTCAACTGTTTTATGTGTTCCATATGAATATACATGGAATTTCACATAGATCATTTATAATTTTCTAATTGCCTTATCGGATATGATTCTATCATGTTTTTCATTGACATCCAAAAGTTTCGTAGAAACGTATACGGAAAACCGTAAATGTAGCAGAGCTATTTTTGTCAGTAGTCGATCTATCCGAACGTATATGGAATACCCGGCACGTGTCTACATAGTATTCGGAAAATCTGATAAAATTATTTCTCTAATAAATAGACCTGGCTTCAATAGTTTTCAATCCGGATTTCCGGATTCGATCGCCGTATATGATTCTATCGTGTTTTTCATATTGACATTCAGAAGTTTCTTATGAACGGAATATGCAAAGCAATTTTTGCTACTAGTCGGTATATCTGAATGTATATATAACACTCAACATGTGTCTATGTGACTATATTCGGAAAATCCAATATGATTATTTCTGTAAAAATTAATATATCAGACTTTGTTTGAGATCGGTAATTCGAAAAAAAAAGGTAAGAACTCCTTCGGTCGACCGACAGTAATTGTTATTGAACGCACGCACAAGGCGAGCTCGTGATTTCATCTCGAGCCTGACATTAAGCCTCGTCAAAGTCAGGGATTCATCGTTCTTTAGTCTTTTCAAAACAATTCGGTACACGCAAACAGGCACCGGCAACTGACAATCGAAAGTTCTAGAACAATTCAATTCGCGCACGCGAACGCCGCGCTCCGACGAATACGTCACGCGCTGTCACCAATCCCGCGTACGGATTTTCTGTCGCGCATGACTGTTACGTTGAACGTCATTAGAAAAGAATCGAAAGCGCCAATCAATTTTGTACAACCAATGCCACGTGATAATTACGATTGTGGCAAAATTTAATTGGATTTCTCCCAAGAAGAAAGCCCAGACCGAAAGCAATAAATGCTTCGATCTCGCCGTTCCTCCCGGGCAGATTGCTTAGATAGTTTACACCGCTTAGACC
>NW_011626552.1:302736-328455 GCF_000204515.1 Acromyrmex echinatior
AAACGGAGTTCTCTTTACTGTCGTGTGTCATATCAACCGTGTGCCGTTCTCTCACTCGAATCTTTCCGCGCGGTGCATTCTCGCACAGGCTTCAATTATTTTCAACTAGAGTGTCTGGGAAAGAGACGAACATCGCTTAAGGGGATATTATCTAATAAATAAATAAATATATATATATATATATATATTATTGAGTAGTATAATAGTGGCGGTTCTAATTCAGGTCTTCTGAGGGGGACGCGGGGCGTGGGAGATACTCATAGACGTGGGGGAGAAGGCGCGAGGAATACTGATAGGCGCGGGAAAGGGAGGGGAGACGCGAGAAGTCCCAGCGCTATCAGTGTTTACTGATATGATGAATCCCAGCGCTATCGGTGTTTATCGATATAATGCTTACACCCTGCCGCAGGCGACAGCGTCAGCGTCGGCGCCATCGCCGTCACCTCACACCCCGCCGCAGGCGCCAGCACCATCGCCGCCGCAAACCCCGCATCCATTCTAAAATGCATTTCGGGCTGCCACCGCAGACCCCGCGTTTTGGACAGCCACGGAGTCCATAAATGCATGGCGGCGAACAAGAAATATTAAAGAAAAAAAGAAAGAAAAACTATATAATGAAAAAAAAATATTCTTACCTTCTCCACACCCTCTCCCTCTCCGTCCTCCTCCTCCTCATCCTCTGCTGAATTCTTAATCCTCTTCCTTTTCTTCTTTCTCCAACGTCTCCTCCTCCTCCTCCTCCTCTTCCTCCTCCTCTTCCTTATCTTCCACTGAATTCTTATTCCTCTTCCTCCACAGCCTCATCGAGATTGTCGATGAGATGGTTGAACGCAATTCTATTAATGCGCACTTGTTTGAGATCGTCCACCTCAGCGGCAATCTCGATGAGGCGATGGAACAGTCCTAATTGATCTACATGTAATAGAGTGAGATCAACTATGATATTACTCTGAATCTCCTCTGAGAAAGAGGAGGAGGAGGAGGAGGAGACGCTCTCCTCTTCAGTTTCTTTTTCTTCTTCTTCCACTTCCTCTTCCACTTTCTCTTCCTCCACAGCCTCAACGAGATTGTCGATGAGGTGGTTGAACGCAATTCTATTAATGCGCACATGTTTGAGATCGTCCACCTCATCGGCAATCTCGATGAGGCGTATCGACGAGTCGAGTTAATCGAACGTTACATCGATACATTCGTCAAACTCAAACATACGTCGTAGAGTCGTTTCAGTCATCATCATGCGTACGGACGAAGAATTGAGACGTACAAGCGTAGCATCGTTCAGCATGCAAACGCTGACAGTTAGCGGTCTAACACTTATAAAATTGTTCTTGTATTCGTTTCGCAGCATCTTGTAAATATTCCATCGCTGCTCGTAGAGGCCCTTCCACGTTTCGAGAGACAGCAGCAGTTCATATCCGCGATGATCTCCCAGGGCGATCTCCACGTAACTCGATGGATTACAACGTTGATTCCAATTTCCAAAAATTTGTAGCCCGTAGTCGTCAGATCGTAACGTCTGCCCAATAAACGCATCTTGCGATGCTCCATGCTGTGTATACACATAATGTTAAAAACGTTTCTTTTGTGTATAGAATGTTAAAACTTATATGTTATTGCAATCCTTCTTCGTTTCGTATGATGCGTTGCTATCTTCAGCGAAATACATTTTTTTTTTCAACGTTCGTACAAGCGAGTATCGCAAAACTAATTGCACCCGCGTAAATTGCGATGTCTGATAAAACTTCTAGAATCGAAGAGGGAGTAACTCTCCCCTCTTTTTCTAAGAATTGCGAACATGTCGCAACACATTTTATCGCGACTTTCTACGTTTTTTTTTTGTTCGCGAGTTTATCAATGCTTATACTTTATATTTCGATGGCATCGATGACGTTGGTGATGAGCACGTTGGCGACTTTGACACCTTTTCTCCAGGACATTCCCAATATCTCGCTTTTTCTTTCGATGGCGATGGACTTGGCGGACTTGGCGACAATGGATAGTATCCCTTTCGCTCGATTGATTTTCGACGTATATATTCTTTTACTCGGTCCATGTCTTAACGCTCGTAACTGAAGCTTACAATTGAATGAAAAAAGTCTAATACACTGCCTACATACATTGCATATATGTACTGTCAGATCGGACATGTCACACGTTTAACAGAAACGTTGATGTTTTTGGATATATACATACATACATATGTGTTCATACATATACGTTCATACATATACGTACATATATATTATGCGAGAGCGAATCAGAGCGAGAGCGCTGACGTGAAATTTTTAAAGTGATGCGGCGTTTGTCTAACAATATTTCTCGCTGGTTCAAATCCGGCTCGAAGGACCAGAAAATGTGCGAGAATGCACCGCGCGGAAAGATTCGAGTGAGAGAACGGCACACGGTTGATATGACACACGACAGTAAAGAGAACTCCGTTTTTTTGTAATTTAACAAAAGAATTTTCTTTAATATGCTCAGTTACAAAGTCAGAAAATATAATTAATTAAATAATAGATTAACAGAATATCAAATGCGGTCACCTTTTCCAAAATGTAGTTGGAATCGCGGTGATGGAAAATCTCGGCGATTTTCTCGGCACTTCTCGAAAGGATTCGTTTTATAGCGGTTTTCACTAAGCGATTAGCACGGCGGTTTTTCGAAGCGATATAGTAGCAAGACTACGACTCTAAGAACTCTAAGAACTTTTGGAAGTAAGAACTCTAAGAAATCTAAGAACTCTAAGCGGTGTAAACGGTCTAAGCAATCTGCCTGGGAGGAACGGCGAGATCGAAGCATTTATTGCTTTCGGTCTGGGCTTTCTTCTTGGGAGAAATCTAATTAAATTTTGCCACAATCGTAATTATCACGTGGCATTGGTTGTACAAAATTTATTGGCGCTTTGGATTCTTTTCTAACGACGTTTAACGTAACAGTCATGCGCAACAGAAAATCCGTACGTGGGATTGGTGACAGCGCGTGACGTATTCGTCGTATTCGGCGCTCGCGTGCGCTAATTGAATTGTTCTAGAACTTTCGATTGTCCGTTGCCGGTGCCTGTTTGCGTGTACCGAATTGTTTTGAAAAGACTAATATACGTTCATACATATACGTTCATTCATACGAGTACATGTATTACAAAGGAAGAGAAAAAAGAAATACGTAATAAATACGTTAACGTATTTTTATTTTAAAAATTCTTTTGCAACCACCAGTTATATTTTCAATAAATTTTATAACGCGCAATTCTGAACATGTTGTCCACATCGCATAGTATTAGCAACATCTAGCTTGGTTAAAGATTCCATTCTTCGTAAACTACATCCAAGGTCTCGATGCACATGCATTCTCACTCATCGTCCATAAGCAAGTTCCACAGCCATGTTCGTTTTTCGTGTCCCTTGACATACACGACAGCATCATCTTCAAATACAGCCATCGTAATTAGACGTTTTGCCTCGTTGTACGGGATCGTCCCGTCCTCCCATTGCAATCCATGGTGATAAGCAATCAACCAGGAGGCGCAAAACCTGTCGGATCTTATCAAAAATTTCCATGGCACGGGACTCGTAAAAATATAATGCATGAGAACGGTTCCCTGTTTCAGCACCGCCACTTCCTTCACGATAAATTTCTTGTTAACGATGAATCCTTGCAGATTCACAAACGTTGACACGAGCATGTTGTCGAGAAGACTGCAATCGATTGCGGTCGATTGCGACGTATCGTAGATCTTATCGTGTTAGAGGCACTTAGGTGGTTTTGCGTACAACGTTGGTCAATGGATTATACTGAACCACGCGATCGTGTATGATGAGACAATAGGCTGTTGTATTTGCAGGTACATCCTCTTTACATTCAAAGTCTAATCGCACGTCCACGGTGCCACTCTTGATTGATTCGTTCTGTCGAGAGCAATCGATGATCACGAATGGACCATTACGTAAAAAAGTTGTAAAAATGAGACTCGGCTCGATATACTCGTATCCGTAGTAGCCCTTGCAGAAATGCGCGCACAAGTCGTACAGAATCGCACGTTTTCGTAAAATCGCGCGTTTCAGAAATTCATTTATGTCTCGCACTTCGTACGAACCCTCGGGAATTGTAATTTCCGCGTCGTCTTTGGTGAAATAAAATTTGTTATTCGATTCGTTCATGTTCGGTATCGTGTGATAAGTCTCAAAAATCGCCAAACCGAGCTCGTAATCTCCGTCACTCAAATCTATGACGGGGAAGTAATTCGGACGGTGCTCTTTCTGCTCAGCGTAAGCGTCAACGACATGACGGAAAAAAGCATTCGACTAATACTAAGACTCACACCACTTCCTCGAGCTTTAAATTCACGCGCGTCTACCGTTTGTAGAAACCGCAGATACATCTATCCGCAGAAACTCTGATCGTACGTCTGATAGGACGTGCGATTGTACTTTATCATCGTAGCACCAGTTTATTCTCGAAATATCGCACCAGTTCCTTAGACAATCGAAAATTACCGAAACTGTCAAAATACACGACGCGATTGTTCCTTTTCGCGTACGCTACCCAGTGAGTACCAGGCCCCGTCGCATCGTCCAGATTCACGATACCGCTTTCGTTTCGGCGCACGCCGCTCGTCGGTAACGTGTTACGCACGAAAACGCCTCTAAAGTATGGTACACGCATACGTCTCGCGAGCTCGTTCAATTGTATATTGGTAGTTGTGCCAGACGGCATTTTTATCGTCTTTTTGATATTTTTTTTTTCTTTGCAACTACGTCCTGTCCACATTTGTATAGACCGAGATCCGTGTCCATATTTGTACGGAGTGAGATACAGTCCGCGACCCTGTTCCATCGCGCGATCGTGACGTTGCAGCTCTTCGAGCTGACGTCGCGCGGCTTTGCTATCGTTTACCGCTTTCGCCACGCTGGCTGTTTCGCCAATCAAGGACCCGAGTGCGCCCAACATTGGCAGAAACGGTAACGCACCGCCTTGTTTCGCCGTCGAAAGTATCCGCTTTTTCGTCGTCTTTTTTTTCGTCGTCTTCTTCTTCGGTTTCATGCCCATGTCGATCTTGGTCTTGGCTTTCATCGCTGCCCAGACGGCAGCTGCGGCGGCTCTCTCGCTCAGAGCCGAATCTCTCGCGACGACGCGTCCTAGCGCTTTATCGGCGAGTACCTTGTCCGCCGTGTATCTATCGGTGAGGTCGTTGCTTCGAGAATACGCAATGTCGTGTTCTCGGCACGCCGCGTCCAGCGGATTTATGCCCGCGTCACCTCTGGTTAATCGTTTCGTAAGTCGAGTGCCCGGACCGCAAAACTGGTAACCCGGAATATGTAACTAGAAAGGAAGCGCGTTTATCGCTCGATTTAGCAGATCGCCGTGCGACGCCGACATTCGCTACAATCCTTTATCCTCGGGGCCGTCGATATGCGTCCGCTACGGCTGATTGTAGTGTTCGTCGCAGCGACGAATAATAAGTTCGTACCTCCGAATCTGCCTTCACGTGTTTTGGAAGCTTGTCCCAGACGTATTCGACATATTCATTGTACACGCCTACGAGTACGACCTTCGGTATATATTGCAACTGCTCGGCGCTCAAATCTCGAATATCGGAAGGATGACACAACGCGAGATACATTTTGCTACTGCGCGATTCGCGGATTCGCGCGCCTTTAAATAATCGTTCGAGAGCGCGTAGTCTTTAGTATGAGCATGAAATTCGTGCTGCAATCGCTGACGATACGTGTCACAAACTGTGACGTGAAATCACAAATGATGGGAGGCAGTGCGGAGAAGCGCAAGCATGGCGAAATACTGCCGAGTACTATACGCGCAATCATTTGCGGCCCATTGAATTGTGGTAAAACCAACGTTCTCATAAGTTTGTTCGAGAGTCCAAACGGCGTACATTTCGAGAACGTGTACGTCTACTCGAAATCATTGCAATAGCCAAAGTATCGATATTTCGAAAATTTATTTACGTCTATCGATGAAATCGGCTACTTTACCAACAATAGCGACATTGTTCTACCGAACGAGACGCGCCCAAATTCTATTTTTATCTTTGATGACGTAGTATACGACAAATAGGATGCGGTGAGAGAATACTTTTCGACGGGTCACCACGCGAACGTTGATTGCTTCTATCTTTGTCAGACGTATGCGAGGATACCTAAACATCTGATACGCGACAACGCGAACGTGCTGATCCTGTTCAAACAGGATTGTAACAATTTGAAACACGTTTACAATGATTACGTGAACATCGACATATCCTCCGACGAATTTTGCACGTTGTGCCGTGACTGTTGGCAAAAAAATATGGATTTAATAGACAAGGATAATGCGCTTAAAGACGGGAGATACGGAAAAGGATTTAACGAGTTCGCGATACTGTAACGTGACTAGTCGTTGTTGATACTTTACCAGAGATGAACATGGTTGATGTGCGCGAGTGTAAAAAAATCGCGAGAGAGATCGAGAAGACGAGCGAGTCAATTCTCAAGAAACATCGCGCTCTGAAAACTGGTAGAATCGAGGAAGACATGGCATTGGACAGACATTTTAAGCCTATTATCAAATCGCTGCGACAGATTGTTGACATCCCCGGTGTGTACGCGATAAAGAGACAGTCGCGTGATGATGGTGCAGCGTTTGCCTCCAAGTGCGAGAGGAAGGAAGAAGAGGAGAAGAAGGAGGAGGAGAAAGAGAAAGAGAAAGAGAGTGAGACGTTCGATTGTTCCACGACTTCGGATAAATCCGATGATCGAGTGCACGATCGTGTACAGCCGACAACCTCCACTTCGTGTACGATGATTGTACCGACGATAGAATCGTTGGATAACGTTTTCGAAACGACGGACGACTCGCTAGCAACAAAGGTTCAAAATCGGTTGCAAACGTCGGAAGATCGAGAGGCGTTACAAGCCTGCTTGGGTCCGCTGGGTCAAAAGTACGTCGAGACTATCCTGAGGGGAGCGCGAGATAAACAGAAGAGTGGTATAGATTATGTATACGGCGTTTACCTACAAGGATGGATTGATGTTTGGTAATAAACGTTTCGACGTGGATGATGCTGACAACATAATTATCGATGACGTATGATACGCCGGTTCACCCGGTCTTTACGAGTTAAATTTTCAAGAAAATTCCTGACGATCTCCTTTACACGGAAGACGATATGAGCAAGTACAAGAGCATGCTGCTGATGACGAATGCGCAACACAAGCATCAGTCGCAAGGCCGATTATTAAGCAACAGGGGATACAAGTACAAATACATAATCACGCCGTTGATGTCGATCACACCCAAGAAACAGAAGAAGAAATCTGGAAAGGGATTACCTCACGCAATGACATTAAACGACAACGCGATCGATTACGTGCACTGGGACGATCCCAACGAGCTGATGGATCGTCTACGATTGCTCGATGCTTCGCACTGAGCGGGGAACAACGCTCACGATAACGAGATGCTGTCGATCATCGAGGAACTTCGCGAAGCCGGTCTTATTATAAATTAAATCGCGTATTGACGAAACGAGTCAATCGAGAGGCGTCAGCGAGAAAAAAATACTTTTGTCCTTTGTATTACGCATCGAATCATGAAAAAGAAATCCAGCAAAAAGAGAAAAATTAGCTCCGAGAGACGTCGACTCGAAATTTTCCACGAAGACGCGTCATAGTTCGAGGATACGACGATCTATGGCAGGCTGATATCGTCGTGATGCGTCCATACTCGAGCTAACAACTCAACAGAGGCCACCACTACATACTCACCGTCATCGATGTGTTGAGCAAGTACGCGTGGGCCGTTCAAGAGCAAGGGTGGAAGTGAGACGGCTGATGGTATTGTTGAGATAATTCGAGGAAGTGAAAGATGTCCTAAAAATTTACAAACGGATATGGGGAAGGAATTTTACAACGCCGATGTGCAGAAAATCTTGAAAAAACACGACGTTAATCACTATTCCATGTATTCGACATTGAAAGTGTCGAAGCTGTTCAATCGTACGCTCAAAAGCGACATGTGGAAGATGTTTACATTCAACGGCAATTACAAGTGAATCGACGAGCTGCCGCGTATCGTATTAGATTACAATGCGCGCAAGCATCGCACTATCGGCATGCAACCCGCCAACGTAACTCCCGCGATCGCCGAAAGATTCTTGGACACGGTGTATAGCGTGATAAAAATCACTGGTCCAGCAAAATTCAAAGTGGGCGATTCGGTACGTGTGAGCAAGTACAAGACGATTTTTGAGAAGGGTTACACGCCAAATTGGACCATCGAGATTACGATCGTTAAGGTGCAGCGTACTAATCCCATAACCTACTCGAAGACTATCGCGGAAAATCTGTCGCTGGTGCGTTCTACGAGCACAAGTTGCATCGCGCTACTCATCCGGACGTGTCTCTCGTGGAGAAAGTACTGCGCAGGAAGGAAGACAAGGTGTACGTCAAGTGGCTGGAATTCGATGGATCGCACAATTCATGGATACACAAAAACAATGTCATTTGATAAAATTTTTTGTGTATTTTTTTTCTACATATAAAAATATATAAGCATATAAAAATATATCAATATAAGTATATAAATGTTTTTACTCCCCATTCATCATCATCATCATCTTCGTTTTGGAGTATACAAAATGTATAATTATTTGTAACAATTTATATATGGAGCAGAATACATATATATGTAGTAATACATAATAGTAATACTTATATACATGTAAAAAAAAGAATATACGTAAAGTGTAAATCAAAAGAATAGAAATATATATTACGCATAAATGATAAAAACATGAGATACATAATGTAAGTAAATTAGAATACTAGTATATAATATGTATATAAATGTTAAAAACATGCGATATGTATTATATGAAAGTACAATAATCGTAATACATAAAAAAATACTAATACTTGTATAAATGTAAAAAAAAGTGTAAATTACAATAATAATACATAATAGCAACATATAATACATATAATACACATATTGTATTACAAAGATATCCGCCAATGTCCCTACGGTAACGTTTCCATCGAGTCCGGTACGACGTATCGTTTGTCGTCGTATGGACTCAGAGCGATTTTCGATTCGGATATCGTGTACACCTGTAATTACACCTCGTGTAAATCGTCCAACCGCATGTAATCATCGAACGTTATCATTCGCGCTACGACCTTATTCTTTACGCCTTTCGCCTTTTTAATTCGTCCTTGCCATCCAGTCTCACCACGTACATCTTCGCTCTAAGTCCAACAAATTCGGTTATTAATACATCATTGTTCTCATCCTTCATCAGGCCGAGTACTTTTTTGTTCGAAAGAGGCATATCGTACACGTTGTCTGCCAGATAATCGCTTGTGTCGAATCTAGCGATATCGCGTTTCATAGTCTCGTAAACATTGTGTAAACATTCTATATAGTAAATGAGACTATTCGTGTCGGTGTACATGATCTTGCATTTGTCGCGATACATCGGTGACATGTACTCGTGATGAAATTCGTACAGACTTTCGATATGTCAAGTATGCACATACCCACGTAAATCGGCTTGTTGAATTTCATCTCGAATTTGCGCATTTCGACGACGATCAAATTTTCCGCAAAGACGGCTGTGAAAATTCGGTTTCGATCATTGCCTCCGTGCCGTACCGTCCGTCCCATTTTGTTATGAATTTTACATCAACGTGGTTGAGCACATTCTCCATGGTCTTACCGAATACCGCGTTGTTCATTCGTTTATACAAATTTTTTTCGAAATCGTTTTTTATGAGCGTTCTAAATTGTGTATTGAATTCAATGTAATCGCAGAGCCATGGAGATTGAGCGAATTGTAACACTCGATGGATCTTTATTACGCGAAGACCGTGACGAGTACATTGCTGCAGGTTGCGGTAATGGATGACGTAACGCTGCTTATCGTATAATACAACGTCGCTAGAAGTTTATCTTCGCGCTTGCTAGGCGGTTTATCGCGCGTTGGACAGAAAGGTAGGTCAGTGTGTCGATTGTGTAGATGCTGCGGATATTCGAGGTCGACCTCGAGAATATAACCGGTAGGTGAATCCGGAGCAATCGCGCTCACGTCAAAGTTCGCAGCGTCTTCGACCCACCGAAATTCGGTGTATGGTACAAGTTGACACATCGCCCATCCGTACAAATTATTCACATCGTAGTACATCAAGTACGGTTTCGATGGATCGAACGAACACATGTACTTGTTATTAGCCTACGCGTAGCATTGCCGGAGCATTGAATGAGGCCGCCGCGTATACCGCGCTCGATGAACATGACCATATCAATATCGGTGAGCAATTCGAATCTTATACGTGTATATTTCAACATGGCGTTCCCACGTGAAACCTGGCAATGTATAATAATGCGCGGGATCGAGACAGTAACTCGCGATGCAGCTATTGCGGAAATTTTCGAAAATGTCTGCTAATAACAAGACATCAATTTTTAAGTACAGATCACTGTACTCGCCGAGCGTTCGGATGGAGAATCGCTTCCAGATGTTCGCGGCGTGAGCGTAATCGCTTTCGGATACTGTATCGCCTGTCAACGAACTGAAAAATAATTCGCGCGGTGGTAAGCGCGTGTCATGCAATTTTTCGACGCAATCAATGTACTCGTACGGAAAGACACCTTTTCGTGTGAGTAATTCAAATTCTTCATCTGATAATGTTGGAAATTCGGAACGTACAATTTTTAATTTATCTTTGTCGAGATTCAACAATACCAATTTATCAAGGCTTGCATTTAAAAATTTGAAAGAATCAATGAATCTTAATTTTATTTTCTGAAAATTCTTTTCATTTTTGTCTTTGGTGCTATCGACATGTTTAGTGAAATATATTTTTATTAGGTGTTGGAATTAATTCGTAGCGTTTTTAATGAAAGAATGTTATTTATTTCACATGAGCATTAAAAAATACATTAATGAAAGTACTTCCCATCACTTGTAAAACGCTACGAATTAATTCCAACACCTAATAGTTTAGAATGAAATATATTTTTCTTTATCGATAGTTATCGATAGTATATCTACATGTCCATCGTACGCGGTAGCAATTTCCTTAATTATAAAATGTGTGTGATAAATTGTGAAATACGATTGGAATATAAAACGAATTTTTATAATTTAAATTACAATTCGAATGGTTGGACCACGATATCTACTGATGAGATGACAATGATCGCGGACCTGCATGTCGTCCGGCGCGAACGCGTCGGTTTCTCGCAGATGTGACAACGCGTCGCGCTATGGTATGCCTCCCATTGCTGTTTAGATAAGATGTTTCCATGGGTGGATACGATATTTTTCACGCGATGCGCCAAATCGTTGAGTTGTCGCGCGAACCACGCTATACAATCTTCATCGCGACGGAAGTGATACGACGATATCGCGTCATCGTACGCACATCGCACGTAGTAGCCTATGTTAAACGCGTCATGCTGTTGATACGACGATTTCGTCTTCCTTGTCGGATTTCTTGCGTAAGACGCATTCCAGATCGGCATAGACGATGAACGGCTTCTCGATTGTTATAGTTGTCGAATTAGAATCACCTGTCGTCCTCGCTCGGCAATCGGATGGCGCAATTGTTGATCTTCTGGCAGTCCGCTTCGTGCGACTGCAATTTTTCGTACGAACTGAAGTAATGAAAGCACCTTCAAATAATATAGAAATTTTTTCTATTTCTTTTTACTGTTTTTTATTGACTATTTTTTATTATACTTACCGATCACAAAAATATTTCCTGCTCTCGTTCCCAGTAATTTGTGATCTTACAAAGCGGGATAGATTTTTTGTCCACGCAAAGTGTCTAATGTTGTCGTTGCTTGAATGTTGTAGGTACAGGAGATTGACATGCTTCTCCTTCTTGTCATTGGTAAGCCGCAGAGGAAAGACCTGTCTATTTTCGATGCTGTAGACGTTGATCGACACCGCGTTCAACCGTTTGAATTTCGGAATGTCTTTTAATGTCATTGGAAATTCGATACCCGCGAGATTTATAATACTGCGGTGTAATGCGAGTATGATGATTCCTGATTTACATGTCTTTCTGCGGGGTACAGAGCGGCGATCACCGACCACGCGAAACATGCATTGTCCGTCGAATAAACACTGATCACCGCTCGTTTCGTCGCTATTTCTCGTGGCACTTCGATGTGACATCCCGCGTGCATTAGATTATACTTATTCACATTCACTATCAAATTGAGGATTCACGACAATGCCCGCTGTCGCGTTCTTGGAATTCTTCGAACGATGCTAGGATAGGCTCGATGACATGTCGCTCGTACCATTCGCGCATATCGGTGCAACGATATATCTTGCTGTTCTTTGTAATTATGCTCTTATTAGCACGTTTATCCTTCGTCGCAAACTCGCCATTAAACGTGATGTTCACTTTTACACTGTCTTTTTACAGCGTCTCGCACTCGCTCGAGCACTACATCAGCCAGCGTCTTCTAAAAACCGCCGCTCGATGTGATTAGAATTTATCACCGCACCTGTCAATCTACGACTCTCAAACGCGGCATCGGTCTCTCGCCAGACAAGAGATCGTTCGTTGCCACTTGCGTATTCGCCACTCGCGTATTCGCCACCAATGTGCACGAAATGTCGCTCGAATTCCAACTTTGCATCCGCGAGTCGCGCTATCTTCGCCACCGCAAATTGTCTGTATCCAATGGTGAGGCGCAGACGCTTGGCACGACAAAGCTCTTCGAGCTGCTCGATGCATTCGTCGCATCGTTGCAGCCATGAGAAACACTCCACCAGAGTAGCGACCTGGCCGCACTGTTCTAGCAGTTCGCGTTCCACTCGCTCGTCGTTTTCCATGTTTTTTTTTAATGTGTGCAAAGTAGACACATGCTGCACGAGAATATAATGTACAAAAGTAGTCTGCAATTAGTGCACGACCTAGCCGTCTAGTCCATCGAAAGAACCGGTCTCATGCATCCTGACGTGATACATTCCTCTATCGTTAATGTCAGCTATATGAATCATGCATGATATGCATACGGTTAAAGAACCACTCGTTGTATAATAATTATGGATCACACAGTGCTTAGTACGAGCATTCAATGTACGAATTTCGGAAGACGACACGAATTTTTCTATCCATTTCATACTCGCTCATATCACTAGCACATCCACTATCGTCGGATAGACGATTTCTTCGTCGGACGACTCTTGGTTCATTATATTCTCAAAGTCTACTCCCACTGCATCAATCACTTCGTCCCGAATTTCCGCAGCGAACTGTTCCTCATCCACATTTCTAATATATTCTGCTACGTCGACTCTGTCCTCAATGTTACCGATATTCTCGAACTCTACATTGTGTCATTATGTCCTCAAATTTTATTTCCAATTCAAATAACTTGTCTGCATTTACACCATCCATGTCCTCAATGTCTGCATGATATCAGCCATACTTTTCGCATTTCACTTATTGCGATTCGGTAATTTTTAAAAACGTCAACTGAGATGCCGCGCGCTTATGACCCATTATATATTCTATTTGCGACTTCTTTGTCCCTTTTTTCTATCCTCCCTATTGGGTTGCAGCATCGGCGACGTGTCATCGATCTCTTCTTACAAAAAAAAATATCGTTATCGATTTCTCTCTCTTAACGCATCGCGACGTGTCACCCGATCTCACGGTTCTTCCTAGATAAATATCATTATCGACGTTTCTGACCTTAAAAGAAAGAACTATGAGAATGCAGTATGATTTCATCATCTATCCCTCATTGAAGGCGCTTTATGTAGAAGCCGATACATCAATGCCATCGATCTCCTAGACAAAAGTCCACGTTATAGTATCGCGACGCATTTTTAGGGTGGATGTTGGGGTGGCAGCGGTGATCCCGCAACGCATTTTTGAGATAGACGCGGGGTCCGCGGCGACAGTTCGAAACGCACTTTAGGGTATTATTATTTAGGGTGAACGCGGGGTCCGCGGCGGTGGCGCTGGTGCCTACGGCGGGGGGTGGGGTGGCGGCGGTGGCGGCAGCGTCTGCGGCGATGGGGTGTTGGGTGGCGGCGGTCCCAATAATACATGACATCACAACATGGTGATACGTGTCATCATATCAGTAAACACTGATAGCGCCGGGACTTCCCGCGCCTCCTCTCCCTTCTCCGCGCCTACGAGTATCCTCCGCGCCCCACACCCCCCTCAGAGGACCTGAGTTAGAACCGCCACTATTATATTATTTTATCGTATATATTATATATATATATATACCCAGCAAACATGACTTGGCACTTATATAATTTTTTGTCGTTATTCAGACATCGCTGTTTTATAACAACAAGACAACTTTATGAGGTAAACGAGATATCCTGTAAATATGATAATTTTATTACATATCTTTGTTATATATTTAGCACATAACATAATTATGTAAATGTAATTAAATTACATCCATATACCATTCTATGAATGAGACATAACAAATACAAAATACATTTGCATCACTAAACTATAATGGAAAGAGATGTAAATAATATATGTTTTGGTTACATCTGCAAAAATGTATACTAGTCTGTAACAGTTATATTACTAAAATTATGAAATTACATTTTTCTAAAAAATTACATCACTATATTGTAACATAATTTCATTAATTATACGTCACTTTTTCAGTGTTTGAACATATCATTATATTTATTTTTGCACTTTATTATATAAACATATTAAGAGACAACAAATGTGATAAATTGATAAGAAAACGATCGATTAATAAGTACTATTGCAAATTATTTCTCATTATTCGTCGATATAACAAATAATCAGTATCTCTAGCAAATGAAGTTTATCCTAAATATAGGTTAGGTTCTATATAGTTTGCTTTTATTATGCTATTAGTAAATTATTTTTATGCAATTAGATAATAATATATATGATTGTCGTGTAGATTTTTCCTTTATAGATATAAAAATATAAAGAATAAGTATTTAACATGGATAGATGATAGATCATTATCATTTCCTAACTAAGTAAATAAATACCAGCATATTATTTCGTTTCCATGTAACTCTTCAATATGGGAGTACAAATTAGTTCGGTCGGTTTTTTTTGTGTTCAAAAATGCATTTATTTCAAAATAAAATGAATGAACAGATTAATTAAAATATTCTCCATCGCTGGCTACTACTTTTTCCCATCTCTCAGGCAATTTTCGAATTCCATCTCGAAAAAATGACTCATCTTTGGAGGCGATCCAATTTTGGAGCCAATTTTCGATTTCTGCGAAAGAAGTGAACCGGTGATTTGCCAAATCGTGCTGCATTCTTCGGAACAATCAATAATCAGAAGGAGCAATGTCCGGAGAATACGGCGAGTGCGATAAAACATCCCATTTGAACCTTTCCAAAAATTTTTTTACGATTTTTGCGACATGAGGCCGAGCGTTGTCATGAAGAAAAATAACTTTATCATGTCTTTGCTCATATTGCGGTTGTTTTTCTTGCAATGCACGGCTCAAATGAATCAATTGTAGCCGATACCGATCGCCCGTAATGGAATCGTCAGGTTTCAGCAGCTCATAGTACACCCTTTTGGTCTCACCAGATATAGAGCATGATCTTCGAATCATGAATGTTCGGCTTTGGTGTTGATGTTGAGGTCGATGACAACGATTGACCGGGCTTAGCGTAGTTTTTTCTTCTTGGGGTTGTCGTAGAATATCCTCTTCTCATCTTACAATCCGATGCAAAAAATCTTTTCTTTGTTGTCTTTGAATCAGCTGTTCGCAAGTGAAATATCGCCTTTCAACGTCTCTCGGTTTCAGTTCATAAGGTACCCATTTCTTTGTTTTTGAATTATTCTTATGGCTCTCAATCGTGCAGAAACGACTTGTTGAGTTATTCCCAATGATTCTGCAAGCTCCTCTTGCGTTTGACTCTGATCTTCTTCGAGTAATGCCTCTAATTCTTCGAATTTTTTTGGCTGTCCAGAGCGAGGCTTGTCTTCAACGCTGAAATCTCCATTCTTGAAATGTCGAAACCATTCCCTACATGATTTATCAGTTGGAGCAGTGTCACCATAAATTTCGACAAGCATTCGATGGGCTTCAGCTGCACTTTTCTTCCAATTAAAGCAGAAAATTAGAACCTCCCGTAAATGCTGCTTGATTAACACAAAATTCGACATTTCAAACACAGTAAAAATCAAAGTTTTTGTGTGAAACTCAAAGCGATATAAATTGAATATTATTAGCAGATATCTAACCTCTCTGAAAACGCTAAAAATCAGCTGTCACTATGAACCATTCTGTGGGAATAAGTGACTCGATTGATGAGTCAAATTCTCAAGAGAAGCCCACGCTTGTCGTGTGATGTGATAAGAGGTAATGATCGACACTTTACTTGTAACTGGTAACAATGAATCTTTATTACTCGAATTCAAATGAATATGACCGTACAAGATGAGCGCCATAATCTATCTGTTCTTATTTGTTCTCTGACGCTGCTTGTAGGCAACTCGCAACCTACAAAATCCCTAAGCTTTCTACACTCGCTGCGTTAGTAAGGTATTGAGAACGTAGTTCCCCACATACTCCCCCCCCCCCTGAGTGACAACGAATCTAAACACTATGCTTATTAAAATTAAGTTAACAAAATATTGCTTTAGTGACAGGTACATTTATAATGCCGGGACTTAGGCATCTACCATATAAAACATATAAAATTATCTACCATATAAAACATATAAAATGTATTATATAAAACATATTATATAAAACATATCATTGCGTATCTTTGGTGTTTGTCTTAAGCTAATTACATTTTGTCGTTGGGAGGATTTATTATAACTATATGGCGAAGGTAACTTTTTTTTGGACGCGCATACGTTTTTAAAGCTGGTTGCTCGTTGCTGGACGAATTAGTTGATTGCCCTGGTTCTGGGGTTGCATTACATAAGTCATCGCGTATACCATACGCTGGTTTTAAATTTTCGACCGATACACTGCGCTATGTACCATTAATGTCAATGTCGAATACTCAATCCGACACACGATTTACGATTTTGTGAGGGCCGGTGTAGGGACACTCTAACGCTCTCTTGGTACCGCCCACCTGTAGAAACATATGGAAACATGAATATAGATCTTTGAATACAAATGCGCGTTTCTTATGCTTATGCTCTACCGAGATTGGCTTAATATGCGCTTTGCGCATATGCTCGCGGAATTCCTCGATGAACATTTGAGGATTAGGAGTAAAGTCGTCCGGCAGTACAAATTCTCCGGGGACGCGCAGCGTCGTTCCATAAACAAATTCCGCAGACGATGCGCCGGTGTCAAGGCGAACATGAGTACGCAGACCTAATATAATAGTACGGTCGAAAGTACTCGTGACCAACCTTCATTAGCATGACACATTATTGCAGCTTTTAAGCTTCTATGCCATTGCTCGATCATATCGTTCGAGACGGGGTGATACGCCGTGGTACGAATCCGTTGAAGCCGATCAGCTAAAGAAGTGCAGTGAAAAGTTGTACTTCGAACTTGTGACTACCGTGATCCGTAGTTAACGTTTTGGGTGCTCCAAAGTTTGCTACCCAGTTGTTGTAAAACGCGCGTAATGGCTTCGGTGTCTTTAAGAGGTATTGCTACTGGCCAACGCGAAAATCTATCAATGATCGTCACACAATATTTGTACCCGTCCAACTTAGGCAAGGGACCTATTAAATCCATGTGAACATGCTCGAAACGCCCATCGGGCGCGACAAATTTTTCAGAATTTAGTTGAACGTGTCGGGTTATTTTTGACTGTTGACAATCTAAACAATTTTTGCACCACTTTGCAATGTCGCGATGCATGTTAGGCTATACATACCGTTGACGGATTAACCGATCAGTGACTTTAGGGCCCGGATGAGCCGCGTTATGGAACATGTGAAAGACGCGATATCGTAAAGATGCCAGTATATAGTGGCGAATTGCCTCGCCAGTCATTTCACAATAAAGTGTAGTATGCGTCGGTCCCCATTGAATTCGCTTCATAGTAAGCGGAAATTCAAGAGATTCGCGGATGGACCGTAGCTCCTCGTCTTGTTCTTGTTGCTGTGTGAGATCATTTAGTTCAATCTCAGCAGGTAAACGGATGGCCTCGATGCGGGAAAGGGAATCTGCCACGACGTTATCATTGCCTGATAAGTATTCGATATGCGTGAACTGCAAGATGAACGATAGTTGTCTCTGTTGCCGGGGTGAAATGAATGCCTTTTCCGAACGTTGCATGAACGCGTAGATGAGAGGCTCGTGATCGGTCGCAATCTTGAAATTTCGCCCTTCGAGGAAATAACGAAAGTATTTAACTGCCTCGGTCGCCATAAGCTCCCGATTATAGTTCTGTTGCGCCGAATTTAATTTGTGCGAAAAGAACGCGAGCGGTTTCCACGAGTCGTCCAGACGTTGTTCGAGGGCGGTCCCGATGACGAAATTTGACGCGTCACAAATGAGGCGCGTCTCGGCTGCGTCGGAGGGGTGAGAGAATATAGTCGCGTTGGCCAGACTCTCCTTGCACTTATTAAACGTTTCCTCAGTCGCCGGCGTCCATATAATTGGCCGTTTGTCGTTTTTGCGTGAGTCGTGAAGGTACTCATTTAATGGTGCTTGAACGATAGCTGCATTATGCAGTAGTTTATGATAAAAGTTGACAAGCCCAAGAAAACGACGCAATTCAACTATAGTGTTAGGCCTTGGAAATTCGCGAATGGTCTGAACCTTATTGAGTGTTGGTTTACAACCTTCGCTGTTAATCGTAAAGCCGAGGAATTCTAATTCTTGCTTGCCGAACTCGCATTTCTCTACATTGAGTCGTAAACTCAGCGATTAAAACTTTTTTAATCGCTGTAATACTATGCGTAAGTGAGCTTCGTGCTTTTCAAGAGACGTCGACGCTATGAGAATGTCGTCGATGAATGCAAACATAAATTCGCCAGGTCGCCTAGAGCGCGGAAGATTTGATGCTGAAATGTTTGACTCGCGTTTCTAAGACCGTATGTCATGAATTTGTATTCGAACAGCCCGAAGGGCGTAACGCCAGCCGTTTTCGGAATATCTTCCGGCGCTACTGGAATTTGATTGTATGCCTGATACAGATCTAGCTTAGAGAAAATGACTTTCCCACGCAGGAGATTGGAGGAGCAATCGTGCAAATGTGGTATGAGAAATTTATCCGGCACGGTGATCGCGTTAAAACGACGATAATCACCGCAGATCCTCCATGACCCGTCTTTTTTCTGTACCATGTGAATGGGACTTGCCCATGGACTACTGGACGGACGGCATATACCGGCTTTGACTAGCCGTTGAAATTCAGTCTTTTCTGCTTTTAATTTTAAAATGGATTTAACCGCCTGGGGCGTTCGGCTACCGGCGGGCCCGTGGTAATGATATGATGACGAACATCGCTACAATTCAGAGTTGCCTGTTCTAAACCGGTGACCTCCGGAAATTCAGATAAGATGCTCGCGAATTTCGTACTGGGATTGACCGTGCTAATGGCAAGCTGTGGTACCGATTTGACAATGCTCGACACATACACATTATTTAGCGGATCGATGAGTCTGCGACCCTTAAGATCCGGAAAGAGTCCGTAATGTGCAATCAGGTCGGTCCCAATAATCGGGTACGGCACTGATGCTACGCAGAAATTCCATGTGAGCGGGCGTATCCCTAAATGTAGCGTTCGACCAATGTAACGACTCCCCATACGTGTCTATACGCGTATTGTTTGCCGCGTAAAATTTGAAATTGATCGGAGTTTTGTTCTTCGCGTATGTGATGGGAAGCAGCGAAATTTCCGCCCTCGTATCCACAAGGAATAGTTCTCCGGTGACTCGATCGCGGATGTGGAGACGGACAGAAGAATCGACGTCCGCCATACCTATCTCCTCGGTGGCAGACGATTTTATTCCCCCGCCTTCCCGTCCGTTAAAGCCTTGGGCCAATCACACGGGAATTTGTCGGTTCCTTTGCAAACTCGCGCCTGGGCTCCGAAAGTGCGATGCGGCCAACAGACGTGAGAACTTCTGCCTTTGGAATGCCTACGATTTTTGTTTGCCCCATCTTCGCTTGAGATCTGCTGGACCGCTCGACCTTAGTCGCGAGGATGGCCATATCGGTGGCCAGACGGTCAATCTTAGCTTCTAAGTCGGACGTCTTAGACTCTGACAACGATGCGGCGGCACACTGCGCAGAATCATCCACGGTCTCAACTATTTTATCCGCCATTTTGGCTAGCTTGTCCAGATCCGTGCTTTCGGAAGTCGCAAGAATACTTCTAATGTGCGGTGATAAGTGTTCAAAGAACACGGTTTTTATTACGGCGTCGTCACATCGCTTGTCAGAGTTCGGAGTCGACTGAGGATCTGCGACGGTTTCCCTGACGTCAGCACTTGGCCTTTTATTAGTTGTCGCACTTGACTCTCGGCTGACGTTGAAAAATTTTTAATAATACGCTGTTTTAATTTGGTGTATGGTTCGTTCTCATCGGGCTCCGCGATGAAATCTCTACAGCACGCGATGGCTTAGGCGTCCAAAGACATAATCACGTGATGCGCCTTAGTCTTTTGCTCTGTGATTCGTGGTCTCGAATGTGGCCTCGACTTGAATGAACCATATCACCGGATCTTTGATTAAGAACGGTGGAATTTTCGAAACCCTATATGAATCCACGCGCGCGACAATGCTCTGCTGAAACGCTGCTTGCAGCTGCATCAGCTGCTCTTGCATTTTCTCAAAGGTGGGAGGAGCCATGACTACGCGTCTACCGTGTCGAAGCTCGCGAACAATCCGTATTTCCTGACGGCCTTAAATACTAACCGCTTACGCGCACGTTATGTAAAACGTCGATCGCTTAATGTTAATTTGTCAAAATGGAGAAATCATTTATTAACGTTCATGCATTGACCTCGTGAAGAAAACGCGGAGGGTCTACTTTCCTGTTCTGCCGGATTACGCGCGCTAAAAACTGACGCACTGCAACTCCGACTACAATGGCGATGACGCGCTTTGCTGGACACAATGGCGGCGATGTCGTCCTTCACAGGTCACAATGGCGGCGATGTCGTCCTTCGCAGGTCACAATGGCGGCGATGGTGATGGCGTCCTGAACGCCGGCTCCTGGGCTGGCTCATGCGGTTCCCACGGCGGCGGGACGCTGCGCGCCTGTCGTTAGATATGTCCCTGCTTCCGACGGCGAGACTTTTCCGCCGACTCCGGCCTCAGCGATGGGGTCTTACGATCTATCACGATATCGGTGATGGGTTTCCTGCTGCTCACGACATCGGCGATGAGCTTCTTTGTCGGCTATGACGTCGGCGATGTGCACTGCTGCTCGGTTCGAAACCTTCGTTTCGATGTTGCTCGAATGATTGTTACCAGTCAATCGTTTCTTCCTCTCGATCACGTCGGGCTCTCGATCACGTCGGGGTCACCAATGTGGGAATAAGTCACTCGATTGATGAGTCAAATTCTCAAGCAAGCTCACGCTTGTCGTGTGATGTGATATAAGAGGTAATGATCGACACTTTACTTGTAACTGGTAACGATGAATCTTTATTACTCGAACTCAAATGAATATGATACCATACAGGATGAGCGCCATAATCAATCTGTTCTTATTTTTTCTCTGACGCTGCTTGTAGGCAACTCGCAACCTACAAAATCCCTAGGCTTTCTACACTCGCTGTGCTAGTGATATATTGAGAACGTAGTTCCCTACAATTCACAACAGACGGAGCCATCTTTTGGAAAACGGATCGAATTAATTTGTACTCCCAAGCATGAAATTAATGCAGAGACATGAAATTAATATAAGGAATGATTACAATAAGAGGTATAAATAACATTGGCAATGACTCGATCACAAGCGTGTGATTAGCTCAGCATAAGTGTATTAGGCTACTGTTTTAAGGATCTTAGATTCAAATTTTGGCGACGATGCGATGCGTTTTAAAATAATTAATTGTAATTAGAATAGAAGAAAAAGATAAGAATATAGGTATGCGAAACAGTAAATAATAAATTGAACTGGAAAAGTAAATAATACAATACAATACATGGGCAATAAGAGTATATTCACAGCGCGGAAATTAGTGCGCGAATTTCTATTTAAAAAATAATAAATAAAAAATTTTACATTTATATTTTCATATTTTACATTTAAATTTTAATTTATATTTTACATAAAATATATTTCTGCCTATAGATTTTATGATTGAAGGTAAAAAAAGTCGAATCCAATATCAGTTTCACTGCCGTCAAAAATTTATTCTTCAGAATATTAGTTCTTTTTGCCTATTTCCCAATGTTCCGCTAAACAATTTAATAGCCAGATTTATTGGAAAGTTCGTAAACAATGATACAACATCTAGTAATATTAGAGCCTTTTCTTCGTCAATAATTTTACCGTTTAATTTTCTTACTAATATAAAACTGTTGTCTATGTGACTCTTTTGGAACACATTGACTTATAGTATCTTGTAAAAATGAAGCGAAATAATATAGGGGGCTGTCTATGTATGAAATAATTATTCTAAACTACGTACCCTCTTTCCCAATGGGGAGAAAATGTTTTTTAAATGTTTTTTAAACGTTTATTATTCACTAATTTCACATTTCACGATTCGTTTTCAAAATAACATTTATATAACGTTTATTTAATATTTTTTAAATATTTATGTGTAATTAATTTTACGTTTCATGATTCATTTCCAAAACATTTTTCAAACGCTTATTTAACGTTTATTAAATATTAATTTTACACTAATGTTGCGTTTAAAATAATGTTTTAAAGAAATGTTTTTTAAATGTTTATTTAATGTTATTGGGTATGGGAATAAGTTTCCGCCCTTTTTAAATGAAAAAGATGTTTATTTAAACAAATCTATATAAGTGAGTTTATTCAAAGTATGCTCCTTCGGAAGCGACAACTTTCTCCCACCCTTCCGGTAATAAACGGATTCCTCGAATGAAAAAATCTGATTCTTTTGAAGCGATCCATTCATCAAGCCATTTTTTGATACCTTCATAAGAATTGAATCGTTCTCCAGAAAGGGCTGACTGCATAGATCGGAACAAATGGAAATCTGAAGGGGCAATGGTCCAGTGAATACGGCGGGTGGGGCAGAATTTCCCACTTTACTCCTTCCAAGTATTTCTTGACTGGTTTTGCAACGTGTGGTCTAGCGTTGTCATGTAAGAATCAGCTTGTTATGCCTATTGTCCCATTCCGGTCGTTTTTCTTTCAAAGCTTGGTTTAAACGTATCAGTTGTAGCCGATAACGATCGCCAGTGATGGTTTCGGACGATTTGAGCAGCTCATAATATATAATACCTCTTTGATCCCATTAGATGCACAACATAATCTTCGAAGCATGGATATTTCGTTTTGACGTTGATGGACCTGGTTCACCTGGTACCTATGTCTTCAAGCGTTTAGGGTTATCGTAGTAGATCCATTTTTCATCGCCAGTTACGATACGATGTAGAAAACCCTTCTTTTGTTGTCATTGACGAAGCATCTCGCAGATGACCAAACGTCTTTCCATGTCTCTCTCTTTCAATTTGTTTGGCACTCAATTTCCTTCTTTTTGCACCATTCCCATTGCGTGTAGACGTTTTCCAACAGTGGATCTATCAACATTTAACTCTTTTGCCAACCTATCGAGCGATAAACACGAATCTTCTTCGAGTAATGCTTGCAATTCTGCATCTTCAAATTTTTTCGGTGCACCTTCGCGTTCTTTGTCATGCACGTCAAAATCACCACTGTTGAATCGCCGAAATCATTCTTTATAACTAGTTTTCGATGGAGCATGCTCACCGTAAATATCTACGAACAAACGATGCGTTTCCGTAGCACTTTTTTTAAAAATAAAATAATGGAGTAAAACTTCCCGCAAATGTTGCTTTTTTGGAATAAATTCCGACATCTTCAACGCAAAAAAAGTTACTCTTTGTTACGCTTCGAACGAATGTCAGCTATTGGGCTCAAAAGTTTGGACACACACCTTTCAAAAACATGTTTGCCGTTCTATCAAGCACACGAGCAATGCTACTAACGACATCTTTCTGCAATGGGCGGAAACTTATTCCCATATCCAATAATAACAAAAAAATTACTTTTTTCGTTAAGATATAATCGTAACCTTTTTATTATAAAAAATAATTTTTATTTAAGAAAATTTCTTGTTACATATAAAAAATATATTTCTTTTATTTAAAAAAAGAGTTGCAAAATTACATAAATTATTTTTTTAATTCTAATTCTACACGCCGTGCGTGCGAGCAGGCGAGCGAGCGAGCATGCGTGCGTGCGTGCGGATAGAAGAAGAGAAAGATAGGGTTGTTGGGAATTGAAAGCGAAGAGGTGGTGTAGGAGCACATTGAGACTAAATGCTTGTAAAGAACAATGTAAGAAATGGGATGTAGGCAGTGACCACTCTATCTTCTTCGTTGGAGAGGGAGGAATAGAGTCTGAATAGGCGATCCCAGTCAATTGGTACGGAATCTGACTGGTTTGGAGGAGATAGGAGCTGATTTAAGGAAGAAGGAGGAGGGAATCTCTCTTTAATTAGAGGAGGAGAATTCAGGATGGCAGGGTCAAGGATAAGTGGTCAGGTCGAGTAGTTGTGTTTCTTCGGTGGAAATTGGCGAATACAAAATTTTCAAATATTCGTTGTCGGTTGTGACGGTACAGTTTGACTAGGACGGTTCCTACTCCTTTTGACATACGGGGTTCGTCTCCGTGTGTTTTTGATAGTACGAACGCGCACTATAATCGAACCGAAATTATCGGGTTACACATATATACATGTATATATATGTGCGTATACATGGTGCATTCTAAAAGTAATGCGCATTTTCTGGGAAAAATAGATTTATTGATCCTAGCAGTACAAATGCTCAAAATTCTTCAAAATAATTTATAATTCTTCTCTCCCCCTGAATCAATACACTTGCGGAGACGTGTCTGCCACGCCTGGAAGGCACGCTGAAACTCCTCGACGGGAATGTCTCTTAGGAACGTTGTAACATGCTTTTGGATGTTTTCCACGGACTCCCAATGCTTTCCTTTCAGCTCTCTCTTCAGACGGAGAAACAAAAAAAAGTCGCACGGAGCCAAGTCGGGACTGTAAGGGGGCTGGGGGACCACCGGGGTGTTGCTCCGGGCCAGGTAGTTGGCAACGATGAAGGCCGTGTGGCTGGCGGCATTGTCATGGTGGAGCTTGATCGCATCTTTGATGTCAGATTCTCCGTCACTATTCCATGTACCGCAAATGTGGACATGTTTAGGGTGTCAGCGATGTACTGGATGCTCAATCGACGAACGCAAAACTTCGCACACACGATTCACGTTTTCGTCGGTTCTGGCCGTTGTTGGGCGTCCAGAACGGGGTTCGTCGGCGACCTCCTCCCGGCCCTCCTTGAACGCCTTGTGCCACCTCCCGGACTGTGACCTTGAAATGCAGTCGTCCTTGAAGGCCTCTTGAAGCATCTGGAATGTTTCGGTTGCATTCTTTCCAAGTCGCACACAAAACTTGATGGCGTATCGCTGTTCAAGCGAACGCTCCATCGCACCGTGTTACAAAGTCGAAAAACACACTTCACGCGGAGGCACTTCTTTCCACTCAGACTGCTCGGAGCAAACTGGCGACCGGCTGCCTTGGAAGGGCAGACCCCCCA
>NW_011626552.1:335308-349423 GCF_000204515.1 Acromyrmex echinatior
ATATAATATATATATATATATTTAATATGAGTATATGTAGGGTAACTCCAGTATATAGGATACACCTATTAAAAACTTAATTTATTAAGTATTATTTACTATGTTTAAAGTAAACGACTAAAACTATATCAGTAAAAACTTTGCACTGTCTACTATTAGGTGTAGTAAAAAGAAATCCATTATTTTTCCAATAGATGGCTTTAGTAATCTGTATCTCGCGAAAATGGAAAAATAATGGATTTCTTTTTACTACACCTAATATTATGGAAAAAATAGAAATCTGAAATATTTATATTTTGTATTAAAAAATGAACTTTTTTTAAACCCTTTTGCCGTAGGCGGGATATATGACCACTCATAGAGAGAGGGGAGGGAGGGCTCATAAAATTATGTATGGCTCATAAAAAATTTACAAATAATACATATAAGTAAGACTTAAAATAATAATACACAATAACTTATAAAATGCATTTATGAAGTTTTAAGTTAAAGAATAAGAATGATAAATATGTATATGAAGTAATAAATAATATTATAATTATAATCTTCCTAGATGTATTATAAGTGTTATGACGTAAGGTACATATTTCATATAAAATGCGTTTATTATATTTAATGCACTGAATTCAATCTGCGCACTTTGTATGCTTTGGTTATAAATCCCGTCTATTAGAAACCACATATCCCAAATAAGTATGATATACAAGACAACAAATTAAATAAAGAATATAAGAGCAAAGTCGAAATTAATAGACTCATTTTTCAGTTTCGAATTTTTATAAACGAAATTAAGAGACTTATCGAAAAAATGAATTCTACACCAGTTACTACATTTGACTACCTAATAATATTTTAATAATAAGGAGAAACTAATAACTAATATGAAAAAAAATGCATTTTTCTAATGCATTCCATCTGATTCAACTAGCTCCGGAACTGGGGTAATTCAATTAAGATTATTAAAATAAAGATTAATGTATTTTAAGCTACTTCTTTGGCTACACATTAATAAAACTTTTATAAAAATATATTTTAAACAAATATTCGCTTCGCAGGGCAAAACAATACTTCTTTTTGTAAAATTTGTTCATTTCGTGCAAAAACATATCGAATAAGTCTAATTTTCGAGATTGGACATGAGGGAACTAAACTTATAACATTTACCACTGAAAATCTCTTTAAAAGATCAAAATTTTGAGTAAGTACTATAAGAATCGTCACTAAATGAGTCATACAGTTCTATACTGGTTAGTCTACTATTCGTTCACTTTTTAAAATCATTAACAATATACGATAACAAAGACACATAAACAAAAAAAAATGTTGGATTTTATTAAGTAAGAACTACACTTACTATCTAAGTAGAAATCAAATATCTCAGACAATCATGTACGATTGTAAAACAAAAACTGTATCTCGTCTACGCGTGATATAGATTACTAAAGCCATCTATTGGAAAAATAATGGATTTCTTTTTACTACACCTAATATATTCCATTATGCCTACAATGCTTGCCGTGTGATGTGTACAAGAGCCATCATCTTTCATCACAGTCTTCTTCAGGACTTGCTTTCAAAAAATATTTCATAAGTGTTCGTCAAAACACAAGTTATATTTCTCACAATGTTGCACCTTTTATTCTATCTCATACTGTTTTCAAACACGAGAATCCGGACTCCACCACGTCCGTCTGGTGACGATCCCGCGTACTTCTCGCGGATGAATGATGAAAGATATTTTTTCCACATTGTTTTTTCGGTAATACGAAAAGATGTTTTTTAGTCGATGTCTTTTCGCTTTACCGAGAAGACAATCAGAGAAACCTAGCAAACGAGAATGGATTGAAATGGATTAAAATGGATTCAGATTTTCAAAAATACGGATTTATAAATGTTGAAATGAATGCTTTTCAATTCTGAATGTATTTTTATTCATTTATAGGAATTACATGAAACAAATGTCTATTCTTTTTTAATCTTAAATGTATTTTTATTCATTTATAGGAATAGCATGTAATATATTTCTATGATTTCCAATCAAAAAATAATATTATAGTATTTTTGTGCATCGTGAATACTATTTGTTCGGTTAAACACATGATTTAAAAGATCTAGTTGAAAGGAATGTGCCTCGAAGGCGAACCGAAAGTGATCATTTTGTTGTAAAACTATGTATTTAAACCATTTATACAAAATACAGAAATTCATCGAGCCTGTAATGATGCATACGATTCGGAATCTTACATGGTTCTAGCAGATATACGACACGTTTAAATTATAACTAAACGATATGATAATAATAAGGGATGGGAGCGGTGGGAGTGTAAAGCCCCATTCCCTTTGTTTCACGGAATGCTTATGAGCTGCGAATAATTTTCGATGGCATATGGCCAATGCCTCATATCATACGAAGCACATCTCGAGTTGTCCCCAGGTTTGATATATCTTGAGATGTATGAAGTGTTACCCAAGCCGTCATCGAGCGTCATGTTTGATGCTTGCGAGACACCTGAGACCGTTTGTCAGGCCTCGATAAAGAAAAAGGGAATTACATACTGCGACGAGTGATTCCGCGGCCAGAGCGAGTCGTGCGATAACCCGAGCCAAATCATCGGACGCCCGTCTGGGAACAACTTACAGCCTAAGCCGTCATCAGACGATTACAAAGTGGATCAAAGGCCCGATTGTTGGTGCAGATGCATATACAGGTTAATGCCGCGTCGCCAACCGCCAAGGGACGACTTCGACCTTTCTTACCTGAGTAAGTCAGCAAGGGAGAATCAGTTCTCTCTCAAGAGATGGATAGATGCGGTTCTCGTAATTCTGATTGTCATAGCCTCTTTCTCTTCTTCATACGCCAAGCTATTTTCTCGAATGTACGCTATATCGGACTTACTAACAAGATTTCGGATTCACCCTCCTCATTTTACAGAGAGAGAAAAAGGGGTATTGAGAGAGACATGCGCCATGGAGATGCATAGAAGAGCGACGGAAGCGCTCCGAGCGCGCTCTTTCTTATTTTCGCGTTTATCGCACGTGCGTACCCGGACACTATTCAATTCAAAATTGTGAATATTAAAATTGGGAAATGCAGTTTTTCATGGCTGATATTAGTTTTCAATTCAGCTGAATCTAAAAATAATATCAGTCATTTCTGTGTATCGTGAATACTGCAAAATTCTAGGATAGGAAATGCAGTTTTTTAATCCAATTGAATAAAAAAAGTTTTATTTAAAAATGAATCATATACTATTTAATTTATTCAAAATTATAAGTAGGAAATTCTTCGTTTTAATCCAACTAAGTTATATTAAAAAACTTGTGACATAAAAATAATTTAGTTATGTTCTTTATTTCTCTTTGATTAGAAATAAAATTAATGATCGAAGTTAACACTAGCAAAACCGAGCACATCCCGAATATTACTTTGATTATGACGTGAGATCGGCCAAGCGAGATTAGATTATCCGATTTTTACTCAATATCGTCTTATAGTAATGTAAATTGTTTATATTTCATTATATTTCATTATATCTGTTACATGATGATATTTTTATTGTATCTATGTAATTTCGTGCGCTAGATTAGCTGGTTATAATTGAAATACACAATAAATAATATACTTATTAATTGAAGAATTGGTGTAGCAGGTAACGCAGAAGATTCATAATTCAGAGGTCCCAAGTTCGAATCCCACTAAAGTCCCAGTAAAGTAAATTTAAAATAGTTAATTTCAGGAATAATTATAAATGTCTTAGAAATAAAATTTATAAGCCTTAAATATAAATGTTTTTTTGAATATTAAACTAGTGTCAGCTCAGATCCAATCCAATCAATCCATTTCAATCCATTTTCATGGATTTAAAGTACTCATTCAAAAATTTTTAGTCTATTTTAATCCATTCTCGTTTATTGGGCCCAGCAAACGAGTGTTACGTCCAGCTCCGCATGCATGGAACTGAAGGGATGAATGCAACAGGAATCAAACAACCGTTTGAGTCGCAAGTTTCGAACCGCAAGGGAGCTAGGGGAAGGAGCGACTCAAACAGAAGGCTTCGCTTCGTCTTGAGGCTCAAGGAACCGGGGATTGAAAAGACGAAGTGGAAGCCTCTCTCGAAATCGACGCTCCGTTGAGGACCACAAATCGAACGTACTCGTTAAAAGCCGAATTTGGGTCAGTGTGTCGTGAGGTGCATTTTTACGCTAGATGTGTCAATACGTTCGTGTGCCTTTCTTTTCAGTCTTAGAAGTGAAGTCCAAGTGACCGGGGAGAGGAGCAAATGCAATCGTGGGCTAATGTCTATGAATACAAGGAGGTGTTGCTTAAATTAAAATAGTCGATCTCTTGATTACATAATATAATTAAAGATAAGGTTGTCGCGCGCACGCGCGTTACATAATGATAATTTAGTTATATTGTATAATGATAACTTTATATTATAAAGTTCATAATCATTACATAATTACGTTTGATTATCCGTTTTTTTTTGTTAAAACAATATGTATATGTAAATGTGGAGAATGGAACGAATTGAAAATTGAATTTATATATTTGTAATTAATAATTAGAAAGCGGGTGAATAATCAAGGGGGGGGGAATTAAGGCTTCTGCTTTAATGATGAAGGGAAATGGACAGTCTTGGAGATAGATAAGAGTAGAATAATGATGATTAGGAGGGGGGGGGAGGTGTCTAATAAGAGAGGAGATCGTCTATAGTAGTAATCATGTGAGAATTGGAAGATTCAAGAAAGAAGAAAGAAAAGGATTGGTCGTTGGAAGGATCGGGAAATTGGAAATCGACGTCCGGAACAGGCTGTGAACTTGGATATAGCGAAGGGAAATCGGGTGGTTCGAGGAATTTGTTCGGATATATGGGGAGGATTGGTACGGGGGAATAAGAAATGTCTAGTAGGCAGAGGGAAAGGTGATGCTCTCAAGGGGAAGGTGTCTCTATTGCGTTTTGATTTTCCAATGGTCGAGCGCTGGGGATGCAATCGCAGGGACGACGATTGGGTGCGGGTAGGGTCCTGTTCCGAACGATCCGTCGGCGTGAGCGAATGACGATGATAACGCTACGGCATTGAGGGGTAATGGTCCTATTAGAACGCAACGTTCATTTATTTAATACGAGGCGAAAGAGGAAACAAGAAAAAACGATAATAAGAAAAAAAAAACAAATAAGATAATGATGATTGTAATAGGGAGAGAATTAGAAGAGAAAAAAAAGGAGGAGGGGAGTGGTTGTTCACTTACTACTTGTAACGACACGACTGAGATGAAGTTGGTCGGAAAAAGGCGAGTTATTCCCAATAACAAGCTGCGGGTCCCTCAGGGCTGAAGGTGTTGGCTCGGAGGCGATGATGATACGATCTGGCTTCTGGTTCTGTTACACTGACTCGATATATATATATATATATACATACGACCCGAATGATTATAGAGCGAAACAATTGAATCGAACTAATGACCAGAGTGACTAATTAAAATTTTGTGATTTGTCTCTCTCTGAGAGAATCAAAATGATTACTGAGGAAAATCAAAGAGTTCTCCCCGAGGGCCACGGAACCGCGGTTTATATACCGATTCTCTCTTGGTAAAGATCTAGTTAAGTGATAGGACTTTTCTGGCTTCTGAATTGGTTAAGATTTGGGGATATATTGTGAGAGAGGAAAGGAGTCTATTTTACATCAACAAGTGTCAGTCTTATTTTTACGATTTTCTTTTTAAATTATGGGGAAATGCACGTGTTAAGTAAATTTCTTCTGTTGTAATTCCTGTTTCTTGACTTAATAATTTTATTACAAAGAAAGCATCATTCGAAATATCCAAATACATTTTTGGTTTATTTGTAATAAATGTCATTTTTAAATTTCTCGCAAATTTCTTCTGTTCATACATATTTTGTTTCACTACTTTTTTGCTTATTTCTTCGGATGGTAGATATTCATCATCATCGCATATTCATCATCGCAGTCGTTAAGTATATCATCAAGATTACTTGTTATAGTAGTACTAGTTATCGATGAAGATTGTACCACTTTTTGCTTCTGTTGAATCATGTATTTCTATGCTGTTGCACAACAAACATCTCGCATAACAGTTATATTTTATACGTATTTGCTATGCATTATTTTTTAATTTGTAGGATTTCATTCAAACTTTCTATTTTCTGACGCTTTAGAATTCCTGGACATTCACGTTTTAAATGACAACATTGTCTGTCAGGTTGACAATCAAATATTGTAGGCAATACTTCTTTTCTTAATCGTATAGATTTGAATCAATTGGCCATACTCTCATATAGTTCTTTATACAATTATAAAACGAATTATGAATTATGTTTTGCTACTAATTTTAAAAATAATATTTAAATTTACGTTAAAATGATCATCACAGCAAAACATGCTGGTGTTCAATGATATGGACAAAGCATCGTCACGTCTTGCGATCTCGAACCATTTTTTCCTCATATTTCCTTTTACCGATAAAAATACCTTTGAAGGTGTGGAAACAGTCGTACTTTTACATAAGGGAACAAAGCACCACTTGTAACAACGTTTTTTTCATTGCTTTTGCATGTTTTCACTCATTTTGAAATGCTATAAAGCAGCTGTACCGAATTATGACGTCACATCATGGCGCGCGAAAATAAATGCGTTTAACGTGCTTGTAATTTTTAATATAATAAAAATAACATATTTAATTATTTTTAATGCATATTGTGATTGTAATCATTGTTTTTAGCATTTCAACTTTCATTTAAAGTAAAAATTTAAAAATCGTGGAGGACCCTTGACATGAATCCATGACACCGAGCACTATTTTAGTTCCTCGATATTGCGACAGCGGCACTGTCATCAAGTGTGTCTCGTTAGAGAAAGCAGAAACTAGATCAACAGAAACGATCAGAATTATCGACTTACTTAGGCCCATAACAAGCTCCTTATGTGTCCTGGTCAAAATTTTTTCTCTTGAGAGGAAAAATAATAATAAAACAAATATGATATTAGCTATTTCAATTTTTGTGTACAAATAATGTCTTTATAAACAAGAAATATACAATATTATTCACATATTATATTTTTGTGGTTGATTTTCGACTCTGCCCGAAGCGTTGAGCAGCAATTTCACTCGTAACAAATGAAATTTTCGTAGATTCCGTTCTTTTATACTAAAACCCTTAGCTCATTTTTACAAGCATAGTATTGTTCTTTGAGGTTTTCTGTAAATCGCCAAGTATTGATTTCAAACGTACCAAGCTTGAAATTGTTATATGCAGCACATTTTTTACTTAGTTCGGATGTCAAAGTGTCAAATAGCACTTAGTAGGAAGCGTCATTTCTCTCATCACTCGCACGCAAATATAGAAATAGATTGAATCATTATATAAATCAGCAGTATATTATCAGCTGGAAACGCAATAATAATAACATATTTTTTTACGAAATATTGACATTTCCATGATTTTTCATAAGCATTATATACCACGTCCATAGAAGTAATTTGCAAGATCTCGGCGTGGTCTCGTGCGTAGGGTGCGAGATCAGAATGTTAGAGATCCTATGATCAATTCCTTTTTTCTCTTTTCATTCCTTTTTTTTTTAAATAAGTGACATTGTCAATAAAGACATGTTACAGGTCAAATATATTTTTATTTAATTATTGAAATTATATGTATATTTCTAAAAGTATTAAATCGACAATTGTAGCAAAAATAATTCGACGTAATATGCGTCGAATTGATAGAAAACCAGTATTTTTATGTAAATGAAATCTGTTTACTTTTAGAAAAAATCCGAAAAGAAATCATGTTTTTGAAATAATGTTACGTTTGGTATTGATTAGTATTTTCTGTTAAATGTTTCTTTTATAACTATCATCCGAATGTATGAAAATTCTGATAAAATCAAATTGCAAAAGTTATATAATTATAGAATGTCAATATAATTTTGTAGTTCACAAAACGCCTTTATATGTTGTACAATATACAAATAATTTTTTATTTATCTATTGAAGTGATCAGTATTCTTCCTACAGTTGTTGGAATGAACGTTATTAGGTTTTTAGGTGCTCGGAAATACAATAGAACATTTTGAATCGACTTTTGAAGCATCGCCTTCTTTTTCCTCGCCGCCTATTATCCTAGCTCAATGCTCGACGGCTGAGTCGCACGCGGACGTGTATTTCAGGAGCGTTGCACTATAAGAAATATGCTGCGACCGAACCTTCCAGCAATCCTTTACTTTCTTTCCTACATAATTATAATTTTCTTTATTAAAGCAAACTTTCAATATAATTGACAATAATATAATACGATAATTATAATGAACAATAACTTTCAACATTAGGGAGTTTTTGTAATACCGTTTATCTAGATACGATGAACGCTAAGGGTATCGATCAAGTAACTTTTTCTCTAGAGCGAAAACGTGAAAAGTGAAAAATTTTATGTATGTATGCATATATGTACACACATATATACCAAAAATTTTTACTTTTCACGTTTTCGTTGTAAAGAAAAAGATACATAATCGATACCATAGTTACGTTACTTTCTTCTTAGCGACTATTTAAGAAAAGAATAACGTGACTTTACGTTCACCGTATCTGGATCCACATTATTGAAAAAACTATTATCTTTGCAGCTCTATTATTGATGCGTCTTTTAAATGCATTTCCAGATTTATTCCACTAAAAAGTAATACAAAGTGATGATCAAATATATATATATAAAGTAAAATTCTATATTAAAATAATAAAATTGAAAATCTTAATCGAACTCTCACTACTTCAAATAATAACAATACCAATTTAAGGCTAATAAAAGTCGACAAGGTAATTTTAATGTGGAATGATGATTTAACTCCAATAACTCCGTGATATCTTTTTTATTCAACATGCTTTCTTTATTCACATGTTAAATAAAGAAGACATGGAGTTAAGTGATCATTCCATATTAAAATTACGCACTTCGTCCTATATTGACTCTTAAATTGATATTGTTATTATTTTATATTAAAAGATATTACATCCTGTAGCACATAAGCGTGGTCAGCTCTTTGAAAAAAAAACCGAATGTATCATAAAAATAATAAAGTATCATAAAATTAATATTTTAAACAATACATTACACAGTACATTACATTCAGTAAAATGTATTTACTTATTAATATGATGTTCAATCACCATTATTGAGAAAATAACATTTATGTAGGAAAGATTTTCGTGAAAATATTTTCGTGATAATTTTCTAAAAGGTATGGTCGCAACATGTTTTTTACTACATGTTTCATACTGTGATGCTCCTGAGATGCACGTCCGCGCACGATTCAGCGGTTCGGCCGTCGAGCGTTGAGCAGTTGTGAGGGAAAAGTAGGCAGAAATTGGCTCGAAATGTGCAACTAATTCCGAGCACATTTGGGGAATTATGACCCAAAGTTATGATTCAAGAAGCACTCGAAAGAGCTTGGGATTCTCTATGAGACTTGCCAACTTGATTTGTACATATATTAACAAATTTTAATAATGCGAAATTATACGAAAATACGTACGATAACACAAATTTTTCTAAATCAATGTTTAATGAAATATTGATAAACGTAGAAGAAATACTAACAATAATTGGATCGTATTTACTATTCATTATTAATTTACGAATATAAAACTTAATATCGTGATAAAAAGTCATTAATATATTAGGTGTTGGAATTAATTCGTAGCGTTTTTAATGAAAGAATGTTATTTATTTCACATGAGCATTAAAAAATACATTAATGAAAGTACTTCCCATCACTTGTAAAACGCTACGAATTAATTCCAACACCTAATATTTATAACAGCACTTTCATCTCATTCAAGATAACTATCTCAATATAAAAATCCCTCCGCCTTGTTAATTTTTGTATTTTAAAAGTTGAAAGCCTGTTTTAATAATTATTATTTATTATTATTATTATGATCGCGATTAAGTCTCATTGAATTTATCAACATACGATAAAAGATGGTTAAGCATTAGCTGCATTCAGCAGAGAAAGCAGCTTTGTAACTGTTGTAAAATTCTTCAACATGATTGGTTTATACATTTAAATTTATAAGGAACCAAACGAAATCGTATTAAAGAATTTTTTTACAACAATTGAAAAACTATTTTCTCTGATGAATACATTCATTAACGTATTACATATATTCGCGGTGTTATTGCATACTTATGAAGTAGGTAATGTATAGGTAGGAATACATGGATGGAGATAGATATACTCGAATAAGCAACAAACAAATAAAATAGGCAACGGAACACCTAGACTTTGCGAATGGAAAGCGACGAAGAATAATCTTTCCATGTGAAAATAATTACGACTTTCCATCGGTACAAATCACGCAATCACTAGCATCCATCTAACGCGAAGGATAGCAATGAGGTCTTTGTATATAATAAATTAATCACTGAGATATTTATAAGTTATAATTCTGTAATGTTAAAAATGTAAATGTCAAAAAGCAAACAAGAAGTTAATATTTAACTATTGCTTCAGTCAAAGCTCCAATCTTTATGATTTATTTAATAAATATGTATACGATTATAAATACGAAGAAAAATTGACGATTATTCTAAACATCAAATTTTTAATTAGAAGTCACTCAAAATTATTAATCACTTTTTGATATTCAAAATAAAATCTAAATTAAAAAAAGTTTCAAGATAAAACATTTGTTAAATTTATGAAATTAATAAACAATTTTTGTTATCATATGTTTAATCGATTTCGTATAATTTATCAATAAAATAACAAAAAAATTTGATTTACTACGATAAAATAAATGCTGTTTGTATTGAATGGCAATTGTATTTGAAGATGATGCCATCGTGTACGTTAAGGGACGCGAGAAACGAACATGGCTGTGGAATTTGCTTCTGGACGATGAGCGAGAACGCATGTACATCGAGATCTTGAATGCAGTTTACGAAGACATGGAATCTTTAAGCTGGATGTTGCTAATGCTATGCGATGTGGACAACATGTTCAGAATTGCGCGTACAAAATGTATTGAAAATATAGAACTGGTGATTGCAAAAGAATTTTTTAAATAAAAATACGTTAACGTATTTATTACGTATTTCTTTTTCCCTTTCTTTGTAATACATGTACTCGTATGTATGAACGTATATGTATGAACGTATATGTATATGTATGAATGTATATGTATGTATGTATGTATGCATGTGTGTGTGTATGTATGTATATATGTGTGTATGTATGTATGTATGTACATGTATGTACCTTTTCGCATAAGAAAAAGGAATTAAAGGTGAAAATAAACGTGCTGCGTGAACTTTCAACAATTCGATGGGCTGCAGATAATCACGACTACATTATAAAGAGTGCTGCAACGATAACTTTTATCGTGACGGCATTTATGATCTAAAGTGTTTTATGTACAACTGTCGCCTATAGATAAATCCTTGATAGGCTCGTTGCGACGAACATCGATTCTCAACGTCAGTCTTTTGTCCACGCGCCAGACGTATTATAACGTGAATGATTTTTTTTTTCCCAACGTGCAACAATATTCTACCATTTAGCATTAATGGTAGAATATTGTTGCACATTTTCTGTGATTTTAAGTGAAGTGATAATTTTTTTTTTACTGTGCAGCTATAACATGTTATAGCTTTTACTATGCTATAACATGTAAAAAGAACTATAAAAAGTTGAGGAGACTATCTCCTCTTCCTCCTCCTCCTTCGCTGAATTCTTATTCCTCTTCCTCCACCGCCTCATCGAGATTGTCGATGAGGTGATTGAACGCAATTCTGATAATGCGCACATGAGTGAGGTCGTCCATTGACAATCTCGATGAGGCGATGGAACAATCCTATTTGATCTACATGTAATTGAGTGAGATCAATTATAATATCATTTCGAGAAAAAGGAGAACAATCTCGATGAAGCTGTGGAGGAAGAGGATTAAGAATTCAGCGGAAGATGAGGAGGAGGAGGGGGAGGAAGAGGAGGAGGAGGAGGAGGAGGAGGAGGAGGAGGAGGAGGAGGCAATGGAGGAAGAGGAATAAGAATTCAGCGAAAAATGAGGAGGAGGACGGAGAGGGAGAGGATGTGGAGAAGGTAAGAATATTTTTTTTATTATATATTTTTTTCTTTAATATTTCTTGTTCGCGTTATAATACTGCCACGCATTTGGGGAATGGACTTCGCGGCGGCTGTCTAAAATGCATTTTGGGATAAACGCAGGGTTTGCGGTGGCGGCCCAAAACGCACTTTAGGATGGACGCGGGGTCTATGGCGGCGGCGGGGTGTGGTAATATAGTTAAACCGATAACGCTGGGACTCATCATATCAATAAACACCGATAGCGCCGGGACTTCCTGCGCCTCCCCTCCCTTCCCCGCGTCTATCAGTACCCCCCGCGCCTTCTACCCCGCGCCAACGAGTATCCCCCGCGCCCCGCGCCCCTCTCAGAGGACCTGGGTTAGAACCGCCATTATTATACTACTGCTGAAGAGGACTTTAAAGTAAATTGAAATATACAAAGTAAAGAAGATATCATTTATCAGAGAATTAATTTGTATTTTTTTCGTAATTTGATTATTTTTTGTAAAATATTATGTCTAATCATCTGCGTTTGACTCTCATTAGCTTTGATTTATGTTAATTGTATATATATTCTGATATTGAAAATATAAAAGCATAGATCACTAATATCCGTATATTTGTGTATTGAACATAAAAAACATCTCTTTTTATTAAACATAGAAAAAAGAGGACATCAGTACACCTTTTTGTTACGTAACAAAAAGAGATGAAGTAATTACACACGTATGTGAATATGAATTAGAAATATATGTTATAGTTTTGTAATGTGTGTACATCATAATACACATAAAATATAATTCTAATATTCACCACTATATCTATATTATATTCATGAAAAATTAAGTATGAGTAACTTCTGTCTCTTCTTATTATGGCCTTCTATAATAAGCCATTAGTATCATAAATCAGAAGTCAGAAGCTAAAAATTGACCAATCACAGTCTGACTTCTAATTTATGACTGATTTATGGCTTATTATTGCAAAAGGCCATTAAACATAATAAAAAGAGATGGAATAGCTGCATATGTATGTGCAATGTATTTATGTATTGACAATACATATTATATCCTAAGTTAAAATGGCATTGCGAACAAAAAAAAAGTGCTATTACATTGCACATGTATACAAGTATTTCAAATACATGTTTGTATTCGAAAATATATCTATGTCGCAGTCAGAGTGTTCATTTAGTAAAAATATATTATTATAACTTGCTGTTAATCAACATTATATCTATAAGTGTATACATTTATTAAAACACTTTGAATATGATATATTTATATACATTTCATAATCTCAAAGAACAATACTATGCTTGTAGAAACGAGTTATGAGCTTTAATATAAGAGCAATGAGTATTCGAAAATTCCATTTATATGCTACGTCTGCTATAAGATTGCCGCTTGTCGTTCTGACATTCAGCAGAATCGAAGCTCAACCAAATCACGTTCCGAGCCCTGATATATATGTATATGTAAATAATTCAATAAATAAAATTATTTGAAAAATTTTAGACATGTATTGTATATACGCACGCACGTACGCATGCATGCATACTGTTTGAGATCGTTAATTCGGGAAAAGCAAAATTCTTTCAGTCGACCGACAGTAATTGTCATTGAACGCACGCATAAAGTGAGCTCGTGATTTCATCTCGAGCATGATCTCCTCGTTAAAATCATCGATTTGGCATTCTTTGTTCTTTTTAAACCAATTCGGTACATGCAAACAAGCTCCGGCAACGGACAATCGAAAGTTCTAGAACAATTCAATTCGCGCACGCGAGCGCCGCGCTCCGACGAATACGTCACGCGCTGTCACCAATCCCACGTACGGATTTTCTGTCGCGCATGACTGTTACGTTGAACGTCGTTAGAAAAGAATCCAAAGCGCCAATCAATGTTGTACACCTAATGCCACGCAATAATTACGATTGTGACAAAATTTTATTGGATTTCTCCCAAGAAGAAAGCCCAGGCCGAAAGCAATAAATGCTTCGATCTC
>NW_011626558.1:3205-21881 GCF_000204515.1 Acromyrmex echinatior
GTCAGGCCAAACCAGCTCGCGCGTTGGCTGCCCCCCCGCACCACAATACCCCTCTCGCCCAGTTTTCCCCCCGGCCCCTCACCCCGCGGCTTGCCCCATGGCTTAGAATATACATAGATATGCTACTAGTACATTATTCTAAGAATATTTACTGTCTGGGAAAAGACAAAAGTGTATTGCTTGTTACAATAGAGACAAAGTAATGTCTCATTAATTCAACATTTTTGGAATATTTTTTTTGTTAGGATTTTTACCCAAAGCTATATCTGTTACAAAAACCGCAGCATATATTCCACAAAACATACCATCCGATTGCATTTGAACTTTTTCAAATCTTATATCGGTAGATACTACTTATGGAAAACGGGCTCTATATATTATTTTTCTTTCGATACCATTCTATCGTATGTACAGTCTGGTAAGACTGGCTATCATGTGCATAAAGTTGTTTTCCGTCAAAAAAAATACAGCGCCAGTGATTGGTACAATTTCCTTCAATTATTTGGATACTTTGGCGACAACTGGCTGTAATTAAATCTGGAAATTTTATGTAGTGTACGCTTTGTGTTTTAAAATGTTTCTGCCACAATGCATAAAAAGATATCCAGTGAATCGTCGAAAGAAAGAGATATCTGGTGATCGTCTAGTACTCTTCTGCGACTTGCCATTTCATCTGCTGTCGGAATATGGTTAGTTGCATGACTAACAATGATACAATCATCTGGCTCCATCACGGCAGTAAAAACAATAGCATTTGTTTCTATGATATGATATTTCTTCGAAATTTATATTTATATTTTTTTATTATTATATTTTAATCGTTTTCCGTTTTTTTTTCTTCGACTGATTCTATCATTACATGTTGTCGCTTAGTGTTATAAGTATTTACACTTTCGATAAATTTACAACTTTTCTTTTGCTCTATTATATATTTCGATTCTCTGATAGGCATATGCCTAACATACAGACTGTCCAAAATTTTAGCATGCAGTTAAAATAAAAACGTGTTAAAAAAGGCAACATTTTATTTCGTCAAAAATCGTTGTCTCTATTAACACATACTGTTTTCATGCTTCTCGGCGAAAATCGGGCTGTGTTATATTTAATTGACCCTGTATTTGATAAAAGAATCGATGATTTCGATTCAGAACATTTGGATTTTTTTATTAAAAATACCTTTCAGGACAACGAATAGCTTCCTCCGCTGTTAAATTTTCAGCAGAAAGAGGACATTTGATCTCTACTAGACCATCCTCCTGGAGAAGTCCATCAGGAGATGAACCCACAGATTGTTAGAATCAATAAACAATCCGCATGACTTTATATCTATCTTTAATATTTTTGATAATTTCTGTTTTGCCATTTCTTCCATATCGCGATCATATTTCATGGCTGCGATAGATGGAGGAAACAAAATACTTCTAACGGTCATTGCACAAGACGTTGTAGATTTCATACGATATACCACTCCAAAATTTGACGCTGTCAACATTATTTTTCTCAGTGACAATAATTCGCTATCACTTTGCTCTCTGGTTTTGGCGTTCATTTTCTTTCCAGTCTTTGGCATTTTCTAACAATTCTTCCATATGCTTTTGTTTTCTTTCTTCAAATATTTCAGAGGATACGTCTGATTTTTGCGATTGAGGTCCGTAATAATCTATTCTTTCTTTTAAATATATTTTGCTTTCCATCTACTTTGCGAGATTCTCTGCTTTAAGCCGTTTTTATTTATCATGACTTTTCTAGATTCTCGATAGAAGAAACTGTTATAATATATACACTGTTCGGTACCCTTATCGTTTATGGCGTCTAGTCACATCGCCCGATAAAGAATCGATCAATTCCCGAGATGTCGATTGTTAAGCGACGCATGTGTCGCGCTTAATCGATTCGGTATACTCAGATCACAATGGCCGCTCTGATTGTTTCGTCGACAGCACGTGTCTCGCCTCGCGCTGAATAGTTTTTTATCACGCTACCGCACCGTTGAGATCCTTTCCGCATCTACTGTGAAACACGTTCGCCCGCATTGAGGTCTGTTTAAATAAAATTTGAAAAGCAGGAAAAATCTCATTTTTCTTGACCAAGAAGCAATCATACTGCGGGAACGCTTGGAACGGTGATCGCATGGCCGTGCCACCATTCATCCTGCACGCAGCAGGATAGCCAACATTGTACACTTTTATGTAATTCTGTGAGAGCTTGTTGCATGTTATGTTGAACAACAGCTGCTGCAATTCTGGTATCATAAAACCCTCGCGCACCATAAAACATCACCGCGCTTTTCACCAATTTCTGCGCAGACTGTCGAGTGAAATGATTCTGCTAGATTATTAGTCACATTGAGCAATAGATTGTCGGCATAAGCACTTAGGTATGTGATTTCATTCTGTATTTTTGGATAAAAACCATACAATTTTAAATACAGAACATAATTTTGGTTATTTGTAACAGCGATGTTCTCGCATGTATGACCACATTTCTTACACCGTAATCGGTTTCCCCAAAGATATGATTAAGAACATTTATGATATTTTCTCGTAATTCCATAGTTAAATGATGCTGAGGTTGCTCGTCTTTTCTTCTGTATTCACTTAATTGTACAATTTCATTTCTAATTTTTAAGATATTGTTTTTCATAACATTTTGTAATTTTATAAAATCATTTCTACGCAACTTTGGTTCTATTGCTTCTGCGATTATTTTTAATTTTTTACATAAACTTCGAAGCAAGTGATTAGTGCATTCTACTTTTCGCACTGTTATTATTTGCTATTTATGATGGACGGATACACGTTGCTATTGCCATCGGCAATAAGTGTTCTAAAAATCATGCATTGCAATATTACATGCAAATCCTTCTGCAATAGCATCACTTTCCATACGTGCAGAACTAATGTTATGATCGAAATTTTTATAGCATTTATGACTTTTTGCCTCGAGACCTTCTCGTTCCGCCATATGGCATACCGTACAAAATTTATTGCGAATGCCAACAAAGAGAACTTTCCTTATGCGGTAACCAATAATAGCTCCAACTCCGGAAAGTGAATCATAGGCACTATCTCTTTGCCCAACTAACATCCGTTGCAACGGTTATGTACGATGGTTGTTGATTATTTCATTTCTCTCTATAGCGAGTTGCTTTTCGCCCGCTATTTTCATATTTTCAATGACTGTTTTTTCAAATTCTTCGAATACTTTGTTTCGATGTTGGATATATATTTTCTCCGACATACACGATACATTTGTAATGCACTGCAAATCTTCCATTTGAGCAAAAGTAATTCTGGTAGTGGTGGTTCTAGTTGTGATAGCCGTGTTGATGTTCATATTTTTAGAGTCTGTGCGATGTGACCAAATATTGACATCTTTTTTACAAAATTTGCATTTGTAAAAGAACTGCGTTTTGAATGCGGCGAGTATTTACGAGTTTCCAGTCATCAAAATCGCAACCAAATCGCGAATGATTACGAAATACTCGATGCAGTTCTTTATGATAGAAATCTGAATCTATGATGCGATTACCTTGAGGCCATGTTCTTGGATACCATCAGCATGCTCTTGGATCATCTGCACAGATTGTCTTTCCGATGATAAGAGTATAGTTATTTACATATTTTTGTTCTTTTATTATCTTATCCAATAGCTCGTGCTTGTATAAAGTTTGTGTCTTCGATGACAAGAGTATTGTCATCTTCACATTTCTGTAGATTTATATGCTTACCTTCACTAATTGACTAGCTTCAAGCACTGTGTATCTTGAATATTAGTCTTCGAATCCATCAAGTCGGACAATAATTTCATTGAATTCTGATAACTGATAGATTCGTCGTTAGTATCTTCAGATATCTCTGGGCTTTTTTCCCCAGCCAGTGCTTCCTCTTTAGTATTTTTGTCGTCTGCAAAAAAATAAGATATTAATAAAATGTTTTATTAAATATTAATTTTGCTAAATAAATAAAAACATATTTAGCACATAAATGTTACTATTTTCAAAATAAAAAAACACAATTTTAAGTTGCAGCAGACCTTTGCCTATTTCTTTCTTATTATCAATAAACTACATATATTATTCATAAATATTTTAAATGGTGCTACTTGTTACTTGTAGCTTTTATTACATAAACAAGCATTCTCTTAATAAATATTGAGAGCATTTAATACAAACTAGCAAGCTCGACATTCAGCAAAATAAATGCCTGTGGCATTTATGACAAGCCAGCCCGCAATGAACGCCTGTGACATTTGGTAATAACTAGCCAAAGCACGATGTACGGCTTTGACATTGTGTTAAAACTAATCAGTGTCACGTCATGCGATCATCCAAACTGAAAAATCTTTTTTATGTTATTTCAATTATATATATATATTATTATTGTTATTATTACTACCACTCCTATTCATATTAAATAAGATATCACATCAACTCTCCTTCTCTCTCTCTCTCTTTCTCTCTCTCTCTCTCTCTCTCACTTTCAAACAACTTCTGCACATTACGTCTTGAACAGCTAACTCTCAAGACAGCAATCCTATTGGTTCATTATCTTATTATTCTAATAACTCTTTAAAAACCTATAACATAACTCAGAATGATCACTAGAACTCTGCTACACAAAAATTATCTATAGTTTGTTCTGTTCTAATGATTAAAATACAAGATTTGACTCGTAAAAGATTTTAACTAATCAGAAGGCTAGGATTATAATTATCCTTCTATAATTCCCTTTTAATACCGAAAAACATCAGTAAACTATAAAATAGAACGCGAAAGATTCAAATAATAAGTTTTCACACCTTGAAAATACTTTAAGCCTAATTCACATTCCAATTACTAAATTTAAATTCAACCTCCCAAAATTCATTTAAAAGTCAATAATAATAACGAATTCTTTGAAAACTAATATTAATTATTGCAAATTCCATTGACAAAATCAACCATTGACAAACCATCGACTAACCAGCATGGATAATCTGACTAAATACCCTTTTTTCTTAAATTGACAATATAAATTCACGACAAGACTATAATCGTTGTAAACAAACTTCTGTGACAAGCTAGAAATCATAAATCCAAAAATAACATACTAAAATTATCGATATTAATAAGTTATTTTACGTGAATCTCTATATATTTACATTATGGTACATAACAGAACCGTATTTGGACGCTTATTTAAAACAAAGTTCGAATTATAAATATAAAAGTTAACGAAATTAAAGCCTGCAATTTTTACTTTTCAATCATATCTATAAACTTATCTTTCTATCATTCCTACTCATCAAATCATTAGAGAAACCACCGCTGCAATACCCTTATCCATACATGGTCATATCATTCGACGGATCTCGTATACGTAACGAATCGAATCATTCCATTGAATTCCCGCAACCTAGTAAAACTAGCAATAAAACTAGCAATTAAATACAAAATCATTACTAAAGAAAATCATTAACTAACAAATTTTTATAAACAATCGACCTTATTAACCACTACATTTTATACTGAATTATTATAGATCCTAGTCCCACACATAAATTCTTTAATATGATCTATCCAAATTCTCAATAAAAGATGTTCTAAACATTCTAATTGAACAAGAATACTATCTATTAACATCCAACTTCAAATCATTTGTTTATTATTTTTTCAGCTGAGTGTTATCTAAAAACAGTATAACAATTGCAATGAACCATTGTTATGCATAAAATAATTATACCATATGCTACATTATGTGTAAAATGAATCCAAATTTAAAATAGTATTAATATGACGATATAATAAAAAGACGAGAAAGATATTTTATTTATATAATAATTCACAGCAAATTAAATGTGTTACTTAATAAAAAGAATCAATGTAAATTTATTTAACAATAAGAATAGAAAACCGACCAATCATGTAAAACACGTCTAATATTAATTCTAATTGAAATGAATAAAATCATTAAAACTATTTCTTAACTAAAAGAAATATCGTTCTCGTAATAAAATAAACTTTGCCATAGCATCATGACTCATACTCTGCTTAGATCATCCGATCACACCATTAGTGACTTACATACTCCACACCAAGAGTCATAGTTATTTTTAGATACATTTGGTGAGTCATCTTGACTCATCACAGTAAGCAAGCTTTATTTCCGCATACCTTACCATATAAGGAGCGAACAGCAAACTTTACTCACAAATAGTGTAACCCACTTTCTAATATATAAGAAGCTTCCTTCTCTTAAGTGACAGTTTCTTCTTTTTCTACTTCGAGATTATTAATATTAGATTGCACTTTTTCTTTTTAAATGCTTTAGCTCTTGTAGTATCGTACTTGAACTTTTATTCTAATTCAGATCTCTGCGCTCCAAGTCTTGATTATAACCTTTATTCGAAGTAAAATCATATACTTATTATAACACAAACATCGAGTGTTCATCATTTCAATCAAAGCTTCTCATTCCATACGAAGAAGGAAACTGTCCTGCGACGAAACATCAATGTCGAACCAGTCTTCAGGTGTAGAGAGTAGCTAATTATCCTGGAGTTTTAACCCCCTTAACTGAACGAGAAGTTCATCCACAATAACATCACATCTAGGATTCCCTTACGGATCATTGAACGTAACACCAGCCTATAACTAATCAGCCCACGATTAACGCCTCTGGCAGTACATTAAAAAGAATCAGACCACGATTAACACCTCTAGCATTCGGTTATAACTAGCCAAACCACGACGTATAGCTTTGGCATTTTGATAACTAGTCAGCGCACGATTAACGCCTCTGGCAATTACTTACGACTAACTGGTATCTCTGGTATTAATTGCTCTCAACTATGATTTTAAAATACATTTTTGTGCTTTAAGTATTAAATTATCAATGTTAAAATAAGCAAAGGTTTGCAATCTTTTTTAACAGTATTATTTATGATATGGTCATTTCTTACATTTATGTAATTTTTATGCAAATAGAATAATAGTTTACAATATTACTGCAGATTATACAAGATAGCCTAAAAAAAAAGTAAATATAAATATTTAATAATATAAAATTTTAGTAAAACATTTTAATTAATTGAATTTCTTGGAGGAGACGAATGGTAAAATAATTTTGGAAAAATCATTTCGTATTTATTATTTATTTCCTTTTTTTGAGAGACATTGTACAGGGTGGGCCATCTATTGGTACGTTTTTGAATTTCGTCGTATGGCAACACCGAACGAGCTACAGACCCGAAATTTTGACAGTTTATTAGTCATACCGTCCGCGGCACGAAACAACATGTTTTCTCTTGAAGAGCGTTTTGAAATTTTAAAAACTTATTTTCAAAGTCAGTGCTGTGTCGCCGAAACTGTACGAATTTTGAAAAGAAATATGGGTCGTGATAGAGCACCCACCGAAGGAGCTATACGCAAATTGGTGAGGAAAGTTCGTGAGAAAGGGATGTTAGTGGATGACAGAAGTGGTCCCAGAGCTCGGACAGTGCGCACACCCGAGAATATTGAGGCTGTGGCCCAAAGTGTGAGACAATTCCAGCTTTGAAAAACAATATTACGACTGTTTTGAGTGAAATTGGCGCCGAGGTAGTCCAAAATGTCATTAATAATTGGGGTGACCGAATGGCATACTGTAAGGCCAGTAGAGGGAGCCACATGAACGAAATCGTTTTTCATTCTTGACGCGGATACTTTTAGCTTCACAACAAAAAAAAAATTAATAAAAAATATCAATGTATGCTCATTTGATCGCATTTTTAAAAACGTACCAATAGATGGCCCACCCTGTATATACAGGGTGTCCTTTTTTAATTGACCATCCCACATATCTTTTGAATGCATGGAAAAATGGAGAGTTCTATTTAAAAAAAAAACATCAGTCACATTGACCTAACCTTGAGAAGGCCACTTAAGGTTGAATCAAGAGTACCATTTTATGTCTTCCTCGAAGTCACGAAATTGTTGTCTAAAGTATTTTTCCATAAAATCCATTGTTCAAGAAATTGAATTTGAGGTAGTCAATTAAAATGGGACACCCTGTATAGCTGATTCCATAACTAATCAGACAGCATCAAAAATTGCATATACGATTTTTCATAATCACATCAGTTCATGTAGATTAATAGAACAGGTAAACTAAATTTAAAAAGTTCTCTATCATTTTGCAAACTTCGTAGTTGACATTTTTCTACAGATTACCGAATCCGCATGGCCTGCCGCCAAGTGCACACCTATTTGTCGTGGTTACTACATTCGCGGGGAACGGAGATTGCCTGATAAGCGCGCGTTTTGTGTCATGTGGCCCATGTCGTGCGGGTGTTTATCAGGCAGTCCCCACTCCCCGCGTGACTAGTGACTGCGACCAATGAGCCGACAACTTCTGCAGATTGGGCGGATACATGCTTATTTAGTGAATTTGAGAAATTAATATTTCGTTCTTGCTTTATCAGCCGATGCGGTTATTTCGAGAAACCTTGCAATACGCAATATAAATGTAAGTTTGCGCGCGCGCGCACATACACCTGACTAAAAAATACTTTTGTATCTTTTCACGAAAGGATATATGGATGGAAAAAGAATTTTGGACAACTCATTTGAAAATGCAATAATAAGATGAAAGAAAATCAAATAATTTTGATACATTTTGATTTAACATTCTACTCATTAAAATATGTATATCTAGTCCTTGTCATTTGATTTTTATAAGCTTCCTTCTTATTATCATTTCTTAAAATTTTACATTTTAATAATAATTGCTATTAATTTAATAAATTGCTATTTTTATAAATATTTCTTTCAAATATAATGTAGATAAATATGTGAAACATAACTTATTGTCCCGGACTTTGCACTCGATCACGGGCTGCGCGCGGAGAATCACTGCGTGATTTGTTTATATTGTTGCTATCTCACTTCAGCAAGCATTTGATTCATATGCATACTTGTCCTCCGCTCGCGGCCCGTGGTCGAGCCTTAAAGTCCGGACCCCGGGCCCTACTAATTAATGAGAACTTTTTCGAATCATAGCTGGATTGTCTCAGCTGACTTGTGTATGTATATATATATACACATACATATATATTATAAGCACTTTCTGTGTGTGTATGTGTTTTTAGCAACCAATATAAATGTATGTCACATACTTGCCAGCGTCCTGTACGTGAAATATTTTGATTTCTAGTATAAAAAAGAGAGAGCGAGCGAGTGAATGAAGAGAGAGAGAGAGAGAGAGAGAGAGAGAGAGAGAGAGAGAGACCGATGCTTTACATCTGTTTACTTCTTCAGTATAATAATTTAAAATAAAACAAAATGGAAGGAACACAATAGTATTATTATGTCGAATATTTATAGCTTGTTGTTAATCTATTCAATTAATTATAACGAATGCAATATATAAAAACTAATACAAATATAGCGAAAGTTTGTTAAATGTACAGTAGCGAGCATGTAACATATGATTTTTATGCAAATCCTTTCTCAAATGAGGACAGACTAACCTTTTCAACCATTCTCCCTTTCTGGCCTTTCTCTTAACAGACAGGTAGTATTTTATTATTATAATTTCCATTTTTGAAAAACAAAAAACACACACTATAACACTACTACGCTTCACTTTTTAATGACACTGATATGGGGCAACGATGTGGACGCGAGTAACAGTAGGGATAGACTTGTTTTGCGTCATTGTTTTTCTTTTTGCGCGCAACATCACTCATAATGGTTTACGCGTAATAGATAATATCAGCGCACAAGAGAGTCCATTTACTTTTCAGATGCCGATACTACTGCGATGATACGACGTGAATATAAAGATGTTTCTAGATTGTCGAGATTAATCTCGATAATCTAAATGAATCTTTAAAAAAACGCGTGCATTTTTACAAACATATATCGAAATATTTTTAGACAGAATACATTATTTCTATTCAAGAAATAAAATATTTAAATTTTATATAACGTCTTTTGGATTTGAATCTTGGTATTTGCAAAAATTTTTTAAATGTACTGTGACGTGACATTTTCACAAGGGCCGCATGGCCTAACCGAACAGTGCGGTCTAGCGTCCTGAGTCCTTCCATATTTTAGGGGGCGGACGCACCTGCGCTTTTTCCGCGACATTATTTGCGTGTCTTACGCGTTTCCGTTGCCGTTTTCGTTTCCCTTTTTCTGTGTATTCCCGTACCGAGAGTTATAGAGGCCGACGACTCCCGCGATCTTGACAGACACCGCCTTACCGGACTGTGAAGAGAGAAAAAAGAGGACGGCCAAGAATGGGAGTCGAGTGACGACCGCTGCTGATGGATCCGCCGGGGCGCACGACACCCGACTCCAGGTCGCACGTAGGTGATATCATTCATTTTTACGTCCTCTTTGTTGTCGCAAGGCATTTTCTATCGCATTCTCTTCCAGGCACAAGGCGGATCGAGAATTGGGATGGCAGGACGAGGATGGCCACTCTACGCCCCCCAAGGACGGCGAGAGCCTTGAACAGGCGCCTCGAGGCCACGAGGCCCGAAAAGATCCTGCGGCCTCTCGAATTTCACGCGCCAGGACATGCGACACGAGCATGACGCGGTTCCCGCGATTAGCGAAGCCACGCGCCAAGCACGATAAGGCCCCCTCGGGATAATGAACCCTGCGTGTCCCCGGGAGGATTAGCGCCCGGCACTTGTGCTGTGGCCTGCTTGACGAGACACATGGAAGTACGCAACAGAGATAGGAGCACTTTGGAGACGACGCGCACCTGCGGGGAGTCACGGTGAGACGAGCGTCATTGTACAGTTGTCGGTTTCCGGGAGGCGTAGTTCTATCGTAATCGTATCAGGCGTATTACAGTGAGCGCACGTGGCATTGCATTAGATTTCCGCGGAATTCAAGTACGCGTGTCGTCTTCCGGAACGGTCCCTTATCGTCGGGGAAATCCTACTGCGTCCGTCAAGGCCACAGTTCGCGTCATTCGTTGTAAATTTTTGTCGCGGACCATGTTTTGTATCGTAACGTATCGAGGATCCGTACTGTAGTATTGTCGCGTATCTTGTTTTGGAAGCCTATAACGTAAAATCTGCATGTCTATTAGAGCGTCGGCTCTCTGTGTCATAGCAATTAATGATAATTTATGATAGCAATTCGTAATTGCGCATATTCCGTCGTATCGAGATTGTGCAGTGTCGGGTTCGCATATATTCTATCTTTCTCTGAACCTCGGCTGAGCGACGCGAAACCCCGCGAGCGCGCACGAGGTCACGCCGTGTCCACGCTACAATCATTGCCGAATCCCATAGTATTTTCGAGGCAGTGAAGTCTTGTTCGTATAATTTGCGAGAGTATTCCTGGGAGCATGTCGCAGGAATCTAACGAAATTGGTACGTCTAGCGTAAAGCATCGGGGCCTGTGTGAAGCTGTGTTATCGCGCTCGATTAGAGCTTGTCGTCATGATTTTGTCGGCAGATGTAAATGCAAATCGAAGACTTATTAAATATACTTGTTACTTTTGCTATTCTTGATTCTTGTGTGCTTTATTGTCGTCCCTATTCGCTCCTCCAAACGATCCGCTATCCTCGATCACGAATCGCCCCCTCTGCCATTTCTGAGGCTGAGCTACCGGTTGAGAGCCCGTCGACGTTCACAGCTCGTCCGGATATTGCATAAAGAAAGTATCGCATAATTTTAAAAAAGAGTGGCACACTCGCCCGTACCTGGCGCCCAACTATTGTTTTGTGATTGTGTGTCGCTCTTAAAAGCGGCCGCGCGAAGACACATTTCTGTCGCGTCTCGTAACGATACCCGTCATCCGATTGCATAGGAAAATCTCAGCTGTGAATGCGCGACGAAGTTGCGCTACGCTCGTGAGTGCGGTTGCAGTACATACATTAATTATTAAATGACATTATGAATAAATAAAAGAGCGTTTATATCAGTTTTTATATTTTTTCGAATTTTTTTCAATAAAAAGTTTTAAAAAAGTTACAGTAAAGAATTAATAAGAGAATAAAGTAAATGCATAATATTTTTTTATACTTAGATATACATTATGGCATATAATAATACTATATTATTTAAATTCCTTGGAATTTTTGGTTTCATGTTTGAAAATGAAATTAAAACTATAAAAAAACATAAAGCGAGGTAGACAGTGACAAGGTTTAATAGCTCTGACATTTATATCTTAATATGTTATTAAAAAAAATTAACACTTAATTTAATGTGGTGTATGTCACTTTTAACAATTTTCTAGTTTTTGAGAATGTAACAAATATGTTCTTATATTCATTGAATTGTTGATTTATTCAATCCAAAGATACCGAAGAGTCCGCGATGATATTTGAAAATTGTTTAATTTTGAAATAAAAATTGTGACATTGAAATGTAAATAGTAATGTGCACTTGTTTATAATAAATATTATTTGTTTATATATCATAAGTTTCTTCTTTAAGATATGTCGATTGTCTGATTATTCCATTTACCAAATTTGCTTCATTATCAGAATTTTTATTCAGAAATTTTTGCCTTTCTTATTTGTCAATTGAATAAAATGATTCGATATTGTGTGTTTGTGTATGTTTATTCTTCCTACAGTTGTTTTGTTTAAATTACTAGTTTGGTTTAAATTTTAAGACTTAAAAGTACCAATGCTCGGAAATAGTTACATTTTGGGGCCGACTTTTAAAGCTTACTTTTTTCGATTGCTTATTATACATATAGGGGAGTTACTATAGGGGTAAGTAGAATAATCGAGGCTAAAAACAAAACATGCGAAACACGCGTAAACTGCGCTGAGCACGTAGCAGCGATTGTCGCTAAGTCTGCTGTAACATCTTGTTGCAAACATATTTATGATAGAAATTATGCCACAATTTTAATAAATCGTACACTTAAGTAAATATTTTTATTCTTAAAGTTTTTGTTTTACAATCGCATATGATTCTGAGACATTTGATTTTTACTTAGATAATAAGTGTAATTCTTGCTTAATAAAATCTAACAGATTTTTTTTGTTTATGTGTCTTTGTTATTATTAATGTTTTTAAAAAATGAACGAATGGGGATAGTAGACTACCACAGCATGGAACAATATACTCGTAACTCATTTAGTGACGATTCTTATAGTGCTCATTCAAAATTTTATTTCTTTAAAGAGATTTTCCTCAAAAATATATGATAAAATATATGGTTATAAATTTTTAGTTCCCTCATGTCCAATCTTTCTCAAAAACTAGGCTTATTCGAAGTGTTTTTGCACGAAATGAACAAATTTTACAAAAAGAAGCATTATTTGCCCTGCGAAGAGAAAGTTTGTGTTTAAAATATATTTTTATAAAAATTTTATTAATATGTAGCCAAAGATGTAGCTTAAAATACATTAATCTTTATTTTAACAATCTTAGTCAAATTACCCTAATCACGGGGCTAGTCGAATCAGATAGAATGCATTAGAAAAAATGCATTTTTTTTATATTAGTTATCAGTTTTTCCTTATTATTAAAAAATTATTAGGTAGTCAAATGTATGTAGTAACTGGTGTAGAATTCATTTTTGCGATAAGTAATAATCTTAATTTTGTCTGTAAAAATTCGAAACTGAAAAATGAGTCTATTAGCCCCGGTCTCCCCTATCTCTCGACGCTCATCAACCGAGCCGCTACGCCGGATCATGATATACTTGTACATGTCTGAGGAGCGTCGCACTCTAAGAAATACGCTGCGACCGTACTCCTTCCACCAAATGATCATTACTTTCTTTCCTACATAATTATAATTTTATTAATTAAATCAAACTTTCTTCTATTAAAATATATACATATATACACATTTTACAATATTTTTATTGACAATGATATAATTATTACGACACGATAATTATAATGAACAATAACTTTCAATATTGGAGAGTTTTTGCAAACCGTTTATCTAGATATAGTGAACGTTAAGGGTATCGATCAAGTAACTTCTTCTCTAGAGCGAAAATGTGAAAAATTTTATGTATATGCATGTACACATACACACATATATACATAAAATTTTCACTTTTCACATTTTCGCCCTAGAAAAAAGAGATACATAATTGATACCATGGTCACGTTATCTTCTTCTTAATGAATAATTAAAAAAAGGAAGATTATAGCGTTTATTTTTACCGTATCTGGATCCACGTTATTGTAAAAACTCTGTATGTGTTATCTTTAAAATTTTATTATTGATGCGCCTTTTAAGCATTCTCCAGGTTCTTTTCACTAAAAAATAATATAAACAGACGATCAGATGTATGACGTGGTAAAGTAAAATTATGTATTACATTCTGTGGCACAAAAGCGTGGCCAGTAGCTGTTTGAAAGAAACCAAATGTATCATAAAAATAATACAGTAATATTTTAAAAGTACATTACACTCAATAAAATGTATTTACTTATTAATATGATGTTCACCATTATTAAGAAATAACAATTATCACCATTATTAAGAAATAACAATAATGTAGCATATTTCTTATACTGCGACGCTCCTGAGATGCACCTCCATGTGCGATTCAGCAATTAGGTTGTCGAGCGTTGAACGGTTATAAGGCGGTTATAAGGGAAAAGTAGTCAGCACTTCAGAAATTGGCTCAAAATGCAACTAATTCCGAGCACACTGAAGGATACATATAATTTCTTTAATTTATAATATTCAATGATCCTTATTCAATAATCTGTAATCGTCGAAGATAAACTTCTTTTGTGTATAATTGAGTATATGGGAATATGTTCCGAATACCAATTCATTTCATCTCCGAAGAGATTTAGTTCTTTAAATTACGATTAAAAGAAATGTATATGACAAAAAATGTATATGCGTGCGTGCGCGCGTATATATATATATATATATATGTATATATATAGAGCTATATTGTGTTAAATATACTTAAAAATATACATTACAAGTTATGTATATGTATATATACATTTAACACAATATAGCTACAAAATTTGAAAATAATTTGGACATAATGCAAGCATGTATTTAAATAATTATATTTGTATGTAATTATATATTATGACACAGTAATTATACATTTTTCCGTTCTTTATCTTAATACTTTATCCTTTACTTTTATATTTATATTATATATATATTGCGTATTTTACTATAATCTATATATGAGATGGGATTATTCCATCAATTTCAACTTAAAGTGATATTAAAATTTGCATGTCTCACTCAATTAAATTTCAAACATGATTCATTACTAAATATAATGTAACCTCTTGTGAGCATAAAAATTAACATACAACAGAGAACAATATTACATAAATATCTAAACTGAGAGTGTACATGATACGAGTTATCAAAATCAGTAGGATTCCTCTCTTATTGAGGATCTTAAATCCCCAATATATTCAATGGTATTATTAATAAGTCTGTTCTTTTTAACTGAAGTTCTTGCACGGTTTTCGTTTTTACTCATTCATCTTAAGATGTCATGAATTAGAGGGCCGTCTTAAGACATTAAGCATTTTAAGACTTTTACTTAAAGCTGGTTTTACATTAATCGCGTCGCAAGCGTGTTGTAAGCGAACAAATCCATGTTATAAATACAATATATAGGGTGAAGCATTTGATAAACAACAAGAATAAGATGATTCCATGAACGTTGTGAGCATCAACCTCAGCCTTCAGGGCCGTTAATTCTATATTGCCGTCTTCCATTGATCTGAAAGAAGATCATGAATAATAACTTTAATTATACAATTAATATTAATTAAATATATAATTTTGTTATAATAAACGTCTACTTACACGTCTAAGTCGAATAAATCGGACATTTTTGTTTTTATCATGAGTCATAATAGTGATAACAAGATTGTCAAATGAATCGGGTTAATATCGCCACCTACGAAGTTTTTCATAGACAAAAGTCGCCATTTTATTGGTTTTACCAACAAAGGCTGTATTCCAAAATTCACTGCCAGTATTGAAAATTTACGTTATTATATACGTTACTATATATTAATGTACTATATTTTCAGCAGTGGCAGTAAATTTTAGAACACAGCCAAAATCGCCAAATTTTAGTGAAATGATGCCATAAAATTTTCGTCAACAAAATTATCATATTTTGAGAACTTATATTTATAAATATAACTGGGCCCCTATTGAGAAACATTAAAGCCATTAGAAGTCTATTCGCATTGCTTGCATTTTTTTACTCAACATCTTCGCTTTCTCTTTTTTCAACTCCCAAATATATATTTACTCATTTTAAGTGCAAAAATATGTAGGGATTTGGAATAACGCAAACAGACCCATTGAGAACTTTTACATTAAAATAAGAAGCTGAATTCGATTAGGTTATACGTAAAAATTGTATATATAAAAGAATTGTAAAAAGTGCAGTGTTTTTCTTTATCTTATAAATATAAAGGCAGCAAACAGAACAGAAACAGGACACGTATTATGGAATTATTGAACTGTTTGGAATGGATTCCGATCGGAATTATTTCGTTTTCTATAGAAAACACAATATAAATCTAGGAAATAATTGAACAATTCCGATCAGTATCTTTTGGATGCGCATACATATGCAGAATATGCAACAACCACAATGTCTCATGAACATTCGCGATCTAATTTATTCCGTTAGATTAAAAAATATAAATCAATTCCAGCCCTAGTTTAACTTATAGGTTAAACAAAGACACCTATCGTGTAGGTGACACGGACTATAGAGAGTCTATAATCAGAGAGTCGCCAACTTGACATTTGACCCGAATCGCTCGCTAATTGGTTCAGGGCGCGAAAAGATTAGAGTGATAAAAGCCGTAACTTGCATCATTGTCACTCTAATTTTTTCTAAGCCTTACGTACCCTGAGCCAATCACGAACGGTTTGAGTCAATTTGGCAACTCTCTGGTTAGGCTCTCTATCACAGATTATGGATTAAACGTATGGTATATAGAGGCCCAATGGCTACGTTTAATCCGCGACTTATATGGTAAGTATCTTTGTTTAATCTGTTGTATAGGTCGCGGCCTAAATACACGGTGTAAACATAGCCAATGAGCAACGCGAGATTATTAGTTATATTGTATAATTCATAGTCATGCTAAATGTTATTGAAAATAGAGATTTATGACATCGATTATAGCGCGCTTGTTAGATATAATTTTTATATGTTATAATATGTACACTAATAAACTCTTGAAATCACGTTTGACACTTACTTGACAGTTAATGTTGCTCCACATTTCGAAAGGTGCGTTCGGGGAGATGTTATTAGTGCTATTTCTGTCATTCTACCCTTGTATTACGTCTAATAAACAACGAAGATAGAGTGACAGAAGTAACGCTAATAGCGTCTCCCCGAACGCACCAAAAATGAAGCGCGAAGAAAGAAAAAGACACATAGCGGGATCTGATCGTAGCAACATTATTCATTTCTTCACAGTTGGCAGGCCTGCTACCTCCACATCCTCCACTCGCAAAAGGGGCATGGTTTATCTAAACTGAGCACACTATGTTAATCCCTTCACCATGATTTGCAAAATGATTGACTATATTGATTTGATTGATTTTTGATGATTTTGAGAAGATCGAGTGAAAGATTTTGTAATTTTCATTAATAAAAGTAATACAATACGTTTCTTCGTAAATGTTTGTTTTATTAAATTTGATTATATAGTTCTTAAAAAGAGTAACCGCGTAAAAATCATTCGTTCTTTGGGTCCTCAATTTTAGAATTGAGTTGTGTCAAATTATACCTTATATTTAGACATTAATCACAATTAATATCTCATTGTAGTGTATCATTTAACACATAGTTCAGTCTAATTCTTTCAGTCCAAAAATTGATGGCCTAAAAATGGAGGAAAAAACTTTTTTTGCGGTCACTTTTTATTATTTGTAAATGTAAAGGTATATAAAGTTCATATTGTTATTTTAATATTATAATTTTATTACTATTATATTGATTAGGTGAAGATCTCTGAATCTTTATATATTAACATTGTATTTTAACATTGAATCTTTATAATTTTTAACTTTTCGTGCAAAAATATGAGTATTAAAAGTTATTAATATTAATTTTATGAATAATAACGATGCAACATCTTCCTTTAATATAAGTGAAATGTTTAAGATTTTTAATTGATCATCCTCTTTTTTTTTTTTTGGTAACGGAGGGGAAATGCCTGACGCATACCCCGGGCCTCGGGGGAGAGCCCGGGGTTATGTGGGGCTTGCACCCACTAAAACCTCTCCGGGTGTCCTTACCAGGCCAGCTGAGGGGCTCCCAGGAACGCGTGCAGCATACTTCTGGGAGCCCCTCTGGCCAGTCGGCTTTGGTTGGTCGACATTCTTTCCCGCCTGGGGTTTCGTCAGAAACGACTCCGGGCGGTGCGAAGCATTGCCTGTCCGATTCGGGCGCTGGGGGGGGACACCACGCCCGCCGCCCCGTTTGTTGTTGGGGGGCGGAAGTTGGAGATCCCGGCCCCCGCCAGGATCCCCAGTCCCCCAACGGGCGCCAAAGGACTTGAAAGTTTTGGCGCCCCTCATGCCTTGGCGCCGCAAGAGACATTCTCGCGGCGCACCCCCCGCGCGCGGCGGTGCAGGGCTACTGGCCCTGGCGCGCATTCGACGCGCCCGGGGGATGATGAGCCACTACATCCCGCGCGCAGGGGGGGTAGCTAATCCGTCCAGCGGGGGGGGGAG
>NW_011626563.1:0-103762 GCF_000204515.1 Acromyrmex echinatior
ATACTTTTGTATTTATATATATAAAAAATTACAATAATGCACGTATTTGATTACTATTAAATATATTCCTTCGTAGTCACCATTCCATAAGAAAATCATTTTATCTTTTTATTTTTAATAAGAGATGATTTGTAGTAATGTGTGGCAGAACATATAATTTTCTCGCAAATTTTGATATTATATTAAAAATGTAATTAAGATGCCACCAAAATGATTTCTATCATAAGTAGTCTGAAAGATTTGGAATTCACATCCTTCTGTAATAAGACCGCTGGTGTTTGACGGATTGCTTAACTTTTTTTTTGCGAATGGATCTTATGAATTTGACGTGGAATCAGAATACATCAAGTTCGCTTTTCTATGAAGATTTTTTTCTTCTTTGTATCGGATACTAACCTTATCACAACGTAGAGGGACCTTGATTAAATATCTGAATAATTATCTTAAATGCGATGAAAGTCTTGTCGTAAATGTATTAATGATTTTTTATCATGATATTAATAAGTTTTATAATATAATCACAAGTTAATAATTAACAGTAAGTACGATCTAATTGTTGTTAGTATTTTCATTTCACATTTATCAATATTTCGTTAAACATTGGTTTAGAAAATTTGTATTATCGTATGTATTTTCGACATTTTCGTATAATATCTCATTACTAAATTTTGTTAATTATGCTCCTATAATATAATTCTTATTATATTTCGAACAACATTTTTTATTATATATTGTATTGTAAATAATTATTGTATTATTAAAGGATTACAATAAAAAATAATATTAAAAAGCTATGCAATGTAATTATTTTATTGTATTTCGCTAATCATAATGCAATATGATTTTAGCGAAATATAATGAAATAATTAAAGAAAAAAAAAGAGAGATATAAAATTAAAAAATAAATTTAAAACATACCTGCAAAAACGACTAAATTTATTAGTAACTCGTTTTTTTACGGGGGAATATACTTACAAAGAAAAGAGAATCGCCATTAAAAATTGGCGGGAGTGGTGGAGGCCTCTAAGGTTGATTCATTTTTATTCATATAAATTTTCTTCACAATTTTAAATTAAATGTAGTTTGCTTATACAATTAGAAGAGTTCCAACTTTATTCAAATTGCAAATTGTAAATATAATTATACAAATTATAAATATAATTTTAAGAATAAGAATGGGGTAGAGAGCCTATAATCAGAGACGCCATACGAGAGATGACACGTCATATTTTAGCGAATTTCTGCGAGAAAGAAAGAAATATATGGTCTCAATCTATCCAACAGACTATCAATTTTAGGGTTAGGTGCAACAGCATTAAACGACATAGATACGTAAAGATACATTGATAAAAATAAAATTATCGAAATTATTTTAGAAATATATATTAGGTGTTGGAATTAATTCGTAGCGTTTTACAAGTGATGGGAAGTACTTTCATTAATGTATTTTTTAATGCTCATGTGAAATAAATAACATTCTTTCATTAAAAACGCTACGAATTAATTCCAACACCTAATAGTTGGATGTACAATACCGTTTTGTAACAATTCATTAAAAAAAGAATATGTTATGAAAATAATTCCGAAAGACAGAACGCCGAATGAATTGATTAAAGAGTAGAAATGGTAAATATAAAAATTGGACGCCATCAAAAAATTCATCTTTATGTGAGGCAAAGTAATTTATTCTGTATAAATAATGTACATTTTTATTTTAATATTTTAAATACATGGTGTTCAATTTTTATATTTGCCATTTATATTCTTTAACCAATTCATTCGGTGTTCTGTGTCTTTTGGAATTATTTTCATAACATATCCTTTTTTTAATGATTTGTTACAAAATGTATTGTACATCTAACTATATTTTTAAAATAATTTTGATAATTTTATTTTTATCAATGTACCTTTATGTATCTATGTCGTTCAATGCTGTTGCACCTAACCCTAAAACTAACAGTCTGTTGGATAGACAGAGACCGTATATCTCTTCTTTCTCGCAGAATTTCGCTAAAATATGACATCATCTCTCGTATGGCGCTATTCTGATTATAGGCTCTCTATTTCAGACCATGAAATTAAAGCTGGAAACACAGTGAAAAGCACAAGCAATAGGAATAGGGAATAAGAGATTTCAACTTATCAGAATAAATCATGAATAATAGAATGAACGCTTTCTAATAGGTTTTCTGATACCGTCAACGTAATGCTACAACTTTAAAGCAATTTTTGATTGGTCAGTTTGTAAAATTCTTTTTTCTAATTGGTCAATCAAGCGCTTCAAAGCAATTTGTAGTGAGATTTTGACCGCAGTCTAATTCTGCCATATTTCAGACAAAATCAACTAGGGCTGCGTTCCACTTAATGCTCACAATACTCATAAGCATCGTTTGTCCTTGTTTAACATTTGAAAAACGACAAGGGCCTAGTTTCCATTGAGGATTTAATCCGGATTAGAATATAAGAATCAACCAACTACAGTCGAGCATTTCCCTGTCGTTCGACTGTAACAGGGGAATACTCGACTGTAGTTGATTGGTTCTTATATTCTGATCCGGATTAAACCCTAGGTGGATACTAGGTCAAGAATGATATGGACCGTGTTCCAAATTTACTGCCAGCATTGAAAATGCTACAGTTTACATTACGTGCACTATAGATTTTTAGTACTGGCAGTCAATTTTTGGAACACAGCCATGATTCCACAAGCATTGTGAACTTACATAGCCGTATAAACGTATACATAAAGAATATTATCCAATCACATTTTATGTGCATCTTTATAGGATAATTTTCTTTATGCGCTATATACAATAAATTTGTGTGAATATACCCTAAGTGGAACACAACTCAAGATTACAGATGAATGGAATGAATGGTACATATTCGTGACTAGCTATTTTTGTATCATGACTATCAATGAAAAAGAAAAATAAAACCGAACTTAACTGGTTGCCTTATCATCTGATTTAGTTTATTTCCTTTATTTAATTTTTTTTAATTGTTTGCATTCGTAAAATGACAATGGATTAAGAAAGAAATAACGTGTGGAAACACCATTGAAAGAGAGATTTAAGTTTACTCTAAGAAATTTAATGAAATTATTGTATTTTAGAGAAAAAGGAAATGAAAGTCATATAACTGTCATTGCAAGTTTTGTGTCAAATAATTGCCGCTTCTTAAATTTATATTTTTTATATGACAATCGATTAAAGGAAGAAGCATTGTTAAAAATACGGAAACTATAGAAAGTTAAGTCTCAGTTTGCTGAGAAGCAGTAATATATGAAATTATTTTGGAGGAAAGGAAATTAAAATTTTTGTGTCAAATGACTACCCTTGAAAGAAATCAGTTTAAGCTTAATAAAATTATTTGATCTTAATGAAAAAGTGAAAAAGTTAAGCTTTGTGCCAAATAATTGGTCAATATCTAATAAATGAAGACACTCAGGTGAATTAAATCTAAATTTTTCTAAACTATGAAAAGTAGCCATAAACTTTTCATCAAATAGCTAATCACTGTCAGACTCAATTCTAAGTAACGAAAATTCTTACAATATTAATATGTCACGAAAATTCTTACAATATCAATATGTAGCCTATAACTTAATTTTTTGTATACTAAGAGCTCTTGCTAAATACAAATCTTTTTATCTTGTAATTTGCCAATAAAAATATGATCATACAATATTAGAAAAAAAACAAAGATTTATTCATTTACTCAAAATATAATATTATTACAATATTAATTATATAAAATATTTTCTGTTGGATATTATGAGAGAGTACATAATCGCTGATTGAATCATTGATTTTTAAGTCTAGAACATTGATTTTTGTAGTTTTAAAACACTCGAGAACAATATTTACAGTATCAAACACGATTTTCATACCTGAGTGAGAATGTCGGCACACGTTATGTGCTTGACTTCTTCTGGAGGAATTCCTCTGTTTTCGCGCCAAAAGGGAGACAGTAACACGGTATGTACATAGAGAATAAATAATATTATATATAATATTTGTAAATAGAAATATAATTTATTTACTCATAAACAGTAGACAATAACGTTTTAACTAGGGATGCATCGAATCGTAAAATTATCAGTACTGATATCCGAAAAGAATATAACATCAAATATCCGATATTTTCCGACTAAATTCCGGGACAATGTCTTTAAAAAAAAAGCTCAGTAAGGAAACAGAAAAGGGAACAAAAAGGACTGTGTCAATACAGATGATAACTGTAGAAAAAAATTGTAATTTTGCAACAATATATAAAATATAGCATTGTGAGTATATATACTTATTTATAGAATAGTTCTATAAAAAAATCAACAATTTAATGATATAAAATTTCAACGGGATATATTTCCGGATATTAATGATATCCGACTATCCGATCGGATAGTAAAAAAGTGCCGGATAATATCGGATACCGGATACTTTTCGAATATCCAGTGCATCCCTAGTTTCAGTTGTAATAGTTTCAACTTTCGTTTATGAGTGAATAAATTATATTTATGCTTACATCCTCTTTGCTTGTATTTTTACCCTTTTGCTTTTTTATCCTTTTTGCTTTAAGCTTTTATTTGCAAGCTTTTATTTTATTTTATTTTATTTAGATGTTTTAGACTTAAATAATAATTTGCAGATGACGTTTTCAAAAATCGCATCTCTCAATGGAGTTCACATGTTTTTGAAATCACAGGACATCACTCTACTGAGCACGGATTTGCCGGACGTGACAGTAGCATGGAAAGAATTCGAACGGTGTATCATACTGATAGCAATTGCGAGTGGAGTAACAAAATATGTGCTAGACAAGTTTTTGGATGCTACTTTTGGCGCAATGATTCTCTTCACTGGTATTGATGAGATAAAGAATACTAAAAATATAGAAAGACTTAAGAAAGACATGCGTCTTTGCAGTCCCATTATTGATAGACTGATGGACTGCTTGGACATAGGGGATAAAATTTCTACAAAAACCGATATGATTAACATGACGGAATGCATCATATCTTCGGAAAGTCATTTGCTTCAGGTACTTATAAGATCTTCTTGCATAGAGTAAGATGGTACAATTTTGAACATGGTATAATTCTGAACGATTTGAATCTGATTTTCAAAGTTCAAGTAGGTTTTTTCTGTTCGGCATCCTTCAGTTCTTTCCACATAATGAAAGGGTTATCATACTTAAACCTTGAAAATTTAATTCAAATTTTATTTTGTTCAGAATTACACCATATTTGAAATTATCCCATCTTATTCTACAATCACGAAACTAATTATTTGGACATTGCACTAATATACAAGGCATTCCATTTTAAACATTTCAAAAACAATGTATTTCTGAAAAAAATGTTTCAAATAAAAGTTGTAGGATTTGAAGAGGGAAGATAAGGGCTGCTTAGATTTTGGACCCACTTTGGGTTCGATAAGACTCAGATTGATTTTTTTTTATAGAAACACTTATATTTTATTGCAGATTTGTATTTTATTAGAAAAAAAATAAAATTTTTTGTGATAATTTTTCGCTGAATCTTCTTCCAAAAATAGCGCTAAAAGTTCTGATTTCGAAACACGTTCCAATCAGTGAAGGCAAGACTTGTTTGATCCGAAGTAGGCCTTGCATCCAAAATCTAAGTAAGTTATCTAATGGCCCTTTTCAAACTTTTTCACCTTATAAATTTTTATTTGAAACATTTTTTTCATTCACACGCAACACGCTGACACTGATAGTTTCAGAATTATTCAAATTAACTATCAATGCAATAATGTATGCGTGAAACTACAATTTTTTGCACCCGGACAGTTTGAAAAAAATTATCGATGTAATGGTGTACTATTCAGACAATTAGTTTTAAATTGCAGCTACAGCAAAATTACATATGATACTCAATAAATACATATTCAAGACTTGTTTAGAGGGATTTATGGAATGTCTGGACTCGATGTATGGATGCGTTTTGGTGCATGGTTGTGTGGCAGCTGCTACAGAAGGCTGGTGGTCATTGGATCCTGTGGAAAGAAAATTATTAACAATAGTGATTGCTTCAGAGAGTATTTGTACCACGCGAGACATTCCAGTGTTTTTACCCCGTAAAAGTTCAAACGTAAGTATTTTTAAAGAAATGTGTGCATATATTATATTTTCTAAAATTAAAAAATAAACTGAAAAGTATATATATGTGAATAATTATATATAACTTTAACTATAACTTCGATTTACAACGTTTTGTTTAGGTAGCTTTCAGATTGGTATCTGTAACTCTAATTAATCACGTAGAAGTACTGGCATTATGTGGACCAAATCCAGAATTAACAGAAATTGAGAGATATGCTATGCAATGCTGGAAGAGCAATATGGATGCATTATGCACTGTTGAACAGTGTTATCCACGAAATCTACCTATGTCGGTCTCTTTAGATAGTGAAACACTTGGGTAACGGGAATAAAACAAAGTTATTTATTTGTTCAACTGTTTTATGTGATTGATTATTATAATATTCTACGAATCTTTCAGATTTCTACTGGCAAATTACAAGATAGAAAAATTCGTACTTGGCAAAAATTCTCAATGCGCGAAAAATCGCGTGACGGGATCGCACAGATTAGACATTTTACGAACGTTTTATCATCAAGCGGTCGAAACATTCGCGCTGTCAATCGAACACGAAGAGAGTAACGATGAAAAATTAACCACGAGTACCTGGAAATTTATCGGGGCTAAAGAAACATACTTGTGTTCCGAATATCATAAATGTCATGCTGTGAAACATGGTGACAATATACTTTGCGTTTTATACACATCTGTAGTGCCTACTCATACTATGAGACTGATTAGTCAGAAAATAGTAAAAATGATATTTAGCGATAAGCAAACATATTGGTAACTTTAATTTTTTTTACTTAATGAATTTATAAAATAAAACCTACTGTTTATATCAATTTGATATGCATTTTGCCTTCTTTCTGGCAGAGAGTGAGTGAGAGTGAGTGAGTGAGTAAGTGAGTGAGTGAGTGAGTGAGTGAGTGAGTGAGTGAGTGAGTGAGTGAGTGAGTGAGTGAGTGAGTGAGTGAGTGAGTGAGTGAGTGAGTGAGTGAGTGAGTGAGTGAGTGAGTGAGTGAGTGAGTGAGTGAGTGAGTGAGTGAGTGAGTGAGTGAGTGAGTGAGTGAGTGAGTGAGTGAGTGAGTGAGTGAGTGAGTGAGTGAGTGAGTGAGTGAGCGAGCAAGCGAGTGAGAGAGAGAGAGAGAGAGAGAGAATATTACAAATGCAGAGAAATGCCAAGCTTACGTATAATATTCTCTTTATTCTCTTTTCGTATATATATATATATATATATAAGATGTATATAAATTATCTTTTTTTTCTTTTAAAAAAAAGAAAAGGAAATGTTAAATATAAATGTAAAGAAAAAGCTAACTATAGATCTGTACTTTGTTTGCTGAACTGCGCTTGCTGCACTGCGTTTTTCTCTTTTCTCTTTCTATTTTCGTTATCCGAATATATCTGTTTCGCTTCAACTATAGGAGGTGCAAAGCTAGGAGGAACAGGTTTTTTTTTTATTATGACACGTGCACGTGTATCCCAGGGTTCCCAGATTGACGCAATATCTGTTCTAAGACAATAATAAGAAAACGGTAGTTTCTTTCAAGTCATAAGGAAGCGAGAATATTCTAGTGATGATCCGACTGCTGCTAGTGCTGCTGGCTCAAAAAAATCGATAAGGGAGACGCGCGAGCCAACAAAGGCGCACGCGTCGAGCGTTACTGATGCGTGTCAGCTGTCCCGGTCGTAAGTAAAACGGGAAAGAGCACAGGGGTCCCGGCTCCGCGATCGAATGACTTAAATGGCTTGCGACAATTGTACGAAGGTATATCTGGGATACGAGGACGAGTACGTTACAGACAAGCATCGGTCCTTGCTCAACTTTACGACGAACAAGATCGGCGGGCATCCGGTGAGTAGAGAACGATAGACTCACCTTCCAGGAATCGCCGTTTCCTCTATCGCGATTACTAACATTTTATTAGGTCAATTTGCGATATGATTCATTTAGGAAAATGTTATAAATTTAATAAAGTATGATATTTATACAAATACATGAAATATTATATAGGTACATGAATAAATAATTATACATATGATATATGAAATATTCTGTCATGGAAAAATATTTAATATACATTTTTCGAAGATTAATTATAATTTAAATAATTCCATTAATATTTTATTTAATAAGTCATTATTTTGCTTGATGTATATAATCATACAAGTAATAATTATAATATGTAATGTTTATTTCCTAGAACTGTTATGGGAAGAATACATTATCATCGCCACAATGTAGACTCTGTGGCTTATATCAACTCTTGGCACTCCAATTATATGCTCCATTAGATAACTCAAAGTATCATCGGACTTTATATATATTTGCATGTATTAACTCAAATTGCTGGAATCAAAATGAAAGTTGGACATGCTTGAGAATACAGCATCTAGAGGATGAAGCTAAGACTACGCCCGATTCTGGAAGCGTTAATGTACCATCCACAACAGCTTGGTTGTCTGATGCAGACGATTGGGGAGATAGTGTAAATGATAATGCATCGGAACAAAATGGGAATAACATGTTAGAAAATGATCCGTTACAATTTCCCTTTTCTCTGCGTAAAGAAATAGATCAGGATATACGAGAGGAATTGTCTGTACTGCGCGTGGATGATCCAAATGCAAATAGGTTCGTGTATATTAAAATAAATTTTATTTATGAATAATAGTAGCTATATGTATTAGGTGTTGGAATTAATTCGTAGCGTTTTTTAATGAAAGAATGTTATCTATTTCACATGAGCATTAAAAAATACATTAATGAAAGTACTTCCCATCACTTGTAAAACGCTACGAATTAATTCCAACACCTAATATATCTCTTTTTCGAATGTTTCAGTCCAGCCAGCGTAGACTCTCCAGTTAGCGGAGGTGCTGTAGGTCGTTTAGATTCTCCTCAAGCTTCAGCAGAAATCGATGGAGATGAGAGTGAAGTCGTATGCATTGACACTCCAACGCGACCACAATGTGATTTAATTAGTTTATTGCACGAAGTAACTCCGTTGCCACTGCAAATCACGAACGCGGAAACTAAGTGTTCGTTCGTGGAAATATTTCTCTCAGTTGACGAGGAGGATTGCAGTATAGATGTGTCTCAACACGTTCGAGACTTATTGGTCGAATATCAGCATAGTAATCCGGATGCATCGACTAAGTTTACGCCAGATTCCAGCAATCCTAAAACCATCGAAACAGACGTGGAAAAGTATGAGAAAAGCATTCCTAAACACGGTGATGAGATGTTCCACAATTTCCTTTGCAGAATACAGAGAAATCCTGGACAGCTGTTACGGTAAAATCTTTAACGATGTTTTATTCTCCATTTTATATATATTTGTGTGTGTAAAATGTATAATATATGCATATATTTTTATTTATTTATTTTATTTTTATATAGGTATATGATGACTTTTATTTTTCAGCTATTCAAGGGACAATTCTACACCATTATTGTTATATCCGCTAAGTGGTTGTATCGGTAAATGTCGGCATTGCGGCGACGAGATGACTTTTGAGCTGCAAATTTTACCGACGATCATACCAAAGTTAATATTAAATCCAAGAAGCGATCGGAATTTCCAGATCGAGTTCGGCACTGTTTTAATATACACTTGCGTTAGAAGCTGTTGGTCTGCGACCGATTCATATCGAGAAGAGCATGTCGTTGTTCAAGCTGAAAGACTATAGTTGTAAAATATTAATAAGAAAAGTTATGAGTGAAGCTAAGGTTCTTCCAGTGATCCTATACTATATAGAATTTCATATTTACACATCTAGGACGACTAGTCATGTTACGTCTGTAGAAGAATACCGTCCACTTCTTCATGTACACATCAAAAGTCCTATGTAGCGCGCGATGGTTGATAATAGTAAAGACATTGCAGAGATATGTATCTCAAGCTACATTAAGCGACATGTGATTCGCAATTGAAAAAGAAAGATTTTAGGAATGTCTGATAGAAGAGAGTTTAGAGTAAGAGCATTTATTTTACTTTTCATCTCGAAATCGTCTTAGTATATATATATATATATATATAAGTACAGTGTAAGATACAACTGTACAATTGCTACCGACATATAAATACAGAAACCTCGATGGAAAACGATGTGTATTCCTTCTTGGAGCGAATTCATATGTATTGTACATTTTTACAGTTTACTTACAATGATTATCTTAATTATATAATAAAAAAACAGTAAATTGATTGAAACTAATTTACAGATAAATCAATATCTTAGATTCAAAAACGTACAACTAGTGAGTGCTACTTAAATACAGTGATCACATTAAGCAAATGTGTTTTAAGAATTAATTTGTTTTATCTTCCTTTCTATTATATATACACATATATGTATGGTGTATAAACTAAATTTATCAAATATTTAATAGGTTCTATTTAACGGATGTTCAGCGAAATAATCTTTTTTATTGTACATAAGTTCGGCAACTTCTTTGTTGAACCTATCACCATTGTTCCACTCTCCTGATACAATTTCCTGTGCAAGAGTCTCCACTCTGTTTATGGAGAGAATTGCAAAACTGTCGGCCAGGTGCTTATCCTGATTGTGATTTCTCAAGCCGATGCAATATGCCCTGGAAGCACGCGAAAGAATAGCAATCAGTGCGAATATCCTCGTTGCTAATTCACCAACTCGACGCAGTTCCATTTGTCGTTCGGATATATTTGTGCCATGGCGTTCTAACAGTAGTATCGAGACGGTCTGCAATTTGGTGATACACTTCTCCAATTGTATGCTACCTAATATGAAAGATGGATGCAAATGGTCAGCAAGTTTAAGTTCTACTCGATATTCCTTACCCATGATCCACTTAAATATATACTCAGGAAAGATATAAGGATTTCGTAACTTAAATATGTGATTACGTAGATTTTTGCCTGTGTGTTGTAAACCAATTAGAGCTATATATATGTTGCAATCGATATTATATCCATCAAACAGGATATACGACAATGCATCTTCGAAGATTCGTATGTAAGAATTCTCTCTCAGGTAACTCTGCGATCCAATAAGTTGCAGGCCTTCATAAATACGTGCGACGCACTCGCTAGTACAATACATCTCCACCATGGCTTTCTCGAGCGTGCAATCCTGACTCTCAAATGTGTCCATTATGCCAGTGGTATAATACAACATACTCTCCATGCCATATAAAGTACTCGCTATTTTACCTATTATTTCTTGAACGCTTTCATACTCGTGCATGTTTTTATCTAAATGTTTCCTTTGCAATATGTGCCTCGTCAACATTTTCGTAAATGTCTTCAATGTACCTATCGCTTGCGGAGCAAGGTTCCTGTTTCCAGGAGAGAGTATGTCTACTAGTATACTCGATCCAATTTTCAGATCACCCAGAAGATTCTCCTTTGGAACTTTGGTATCTTTAAAAATAACTGTACTGACCGGACTGTTTCGAAGGCCAACAAGATTCTTAACATCCTTTATTGTAACACCTCCGAAATCACGTTCCACTAGAAGTATAGATAGAAAATCCTCAGTATTACTGATCGTACGGCAATGGCCACAGTGACAGAAGACGAGAAATAGATTGGCGTCGTGCCCGTTGACTACAAACGTCTTCTCGCCACTTAATGACCAGTCACTTTCCGAGTTTATAGCCGTACTGATGATGTTAAATGTATTTATTCCGCTTCCAGGTTCAGTGAAGCACACCGTGGGAATGAGCTCTCCAGCCGCTATCCGTGGTAGATACTTGGCTTTCTGCTCTTCTGAGGCCAGTGTAGAGATGATTTGAACGGGCACAATGTAGTTCTTGATCATATAATGTCCCAACCAAGGGAAGCAGCTGAGTACCTCCACCAGCTTGGCCGACTCTGAGTGGTTCAGGTTCAGCCCGAGGTGCTGCTCATCCACGCACGCCCGAAAGACACCTAATTCTTTTAGATGAGCCAGAATGTCTTCCTTCTGGACGCTTTGCGGATCCTCCAGACACTCCGACATATACTTCTCGATGGGCTGGAGCCATTCGAAGAAACGCTGATGCCTTTCTTTGGTTTGCGGCTCGGGATAGTACATGAATTCGTGATCGAACGCGGCGAGGAACAGATTCTTGGCGAACGGCTTGCGTTGCGGCTGCTTCTTGAGGTGGGCCGGCAGCCGAATTTCGAGGTTAAGCATGTCCAATGCATGTTGGTTGACGCGTTGGTTTTGCGTATGACGGACAGGCATGCAGACGCACGAGGCATGCCACAATTGCTTCCTACACAGTAACCGACGTGCCAGCATCGTTGTTGCGTCAAGATAATTTCTTTGCAACTCTCTCGTAATGCGGAGGATACATAAATACCAAGGAGGTTATGATGAACAATTACGAGGTTAGTCGTTTTGATTTTTGATGCGTTAACGGCACTGCTCTGCTGCTGGTTTCGTATTGGCTGCACTGCTCTTGTTTAAATACTGCCGCGCATTAAAAATTTTCTCACAAGCTCCTTTATTGTCCATTTCTACTACTGTAGATTAACTTTGATCTTGGTTGAATTTACTCTTCATCTTTTTTAATTTTTATAATTAGAAAAAGACAAAAAGTTAAACTAAGATTAAAATTAATTTACTTTGGTAAAAGTTTGGGTGATTCTGAGCAAAATTTCGATTAATTTAACTCGACCGGCAGGATTGCTTTAGGATAAAATTTCTAATATACATTGTTCTTAATCTTTTTTCGGCATTAAACAAAATTAATTTAATATTTAATTATGATGATAATTAATGATTAATTTAATAGTTGTATTTTTTTATTCACATTTAGATTTGTACATTGGACGCATTTTTTTAAAGCGTATATAGGCACCTTCTTTCTTACTGTGTAATTAACTGATTTTATTTAGCAATTACATTATTTATTGTTTGTAATATATAAATGTAAAAAAAGATATTTCCACAGTAAAGGAATTATATATGATATTTATCTCAGTGTTGAGTTTAATAAAATTAAATTCAGGAGAGAGAAATTATTTGTGTTAATTATTTTTAAATATTCTTTGCAAAACAATTTTTTTTGCAGAGAGTATTATTTTTAGATTTCCTGTAAGAAATTTAATTTTTTTTACAGCGTATTTTTTATTGAAAAATTATATGTTTCCGTATTTCAGCTGCCTATATGTGTATTTTGCAGATTCTTAATATATGTATCAAAATAGCTAATTACATGAAGCAATTGAGATTTTATTTTCTTGTTTATATTTTTTTTATGGTGGAATTCCATTACGACTTTTTTTTATTAAAAAATTATATGTTTCGTGCTTCAGCTGTCCGTGAATGATACATGTAACGCATCAGAATTGCTAATTTAATTGTCAATTACTTGAAATAGATGAATATAGATTTTATTTTTCCGCTCCGTTTCGTTTGTAGTGCATTTAACCATTTGTTCTGAGTCCGTCCTCTCAGAAAAGACATGACGGAATTAGGACAATGCCCGCGAAAGCGACACTGCTGATTCTGCTGTCACTCGCATTTACCTCGAATGGCTGTATCTTTAGCAAGCGCAGCAAGACGCGCACTCATCGGAGCGATGACGAATGTGTCTGTGCCACCACCGTTCATTATAACCCTTTGACGGATACAAATATTACCGTTGATCCCTATTGCGACTGCAGGGCTACCGGTTTTGGGGTAGTTCGGATAATCTCGTATGGGACCTGCATTGCAGATGCATGCGACACGATACATGTTGACTTGTCCTCCGCGTGTGTCAAATGCGCCATGTGCATGGCCATCGCTGAGAAGGCTTGTATTTTTGATACAATATCACTTGTATAATAATTAAATATATAAATCATACATAAATTTATTATTATTATTTTATAAAAATGTAATATGTATAATATATATTCATATAAATTTTTATCCATTTTTTTGCTAAATGTATTTTTATCCCGTAATTTTTTCTCAGATTAATCAAACTCTGCTGGAAGTCCATGATATAATGATGCCTGATGACTGGCTAAATGAAACGGAGACAGTGCTCCTTTTGAGAACTATCTGCGATTATTCTTTTCAACAGTAAACAGTTTCTTTTTTTGCTACATAATTTTATAGCACACTTCTTCATTGATGCAACGATCATGATATTTATAGCTATGGTTTACGTGAAATTGATGGCAAAAAATTTATCTCTGACCCGTTACCAGGTGATAAGCTCGTCATTTCATCCGCCAATGGGTTGTGGGAAAAAAAGTAAGATTTTTATAGAAAAGCTTACATTATAGTTTTTTTTTAAATATAGCGAAACAATTAATTAAATTTTTATGTAAAATGTGAAAGTTATAATATAATTTATAAGTTATAATATAAGAGTAGCACGCAAGTCATTTATTACTATCAATCTCAATTTTGCGACAATTAATTATGAAAATCTCTTTCAATTTATCATAAAAATAAATGAGTGATTAGCTTATAAACAATTAATTATTTTGATTAGTTTGAGAAATATGTGTCACAACTTCCTCGATGAGATACAAGAACTGCAGTTATACAGAAATTGGAAGGATTGGTGTGAGGATGACGAACACATTCCTAATCTTGAAGATATTCTCTGCAGGTATAATATCAGCATACATTCAATTTGAAATTTATCTTTTCATCTTTTATCTTATCATCTTCTAATTTATGTTAGATTTAATTAGATGATTTAAATTTTAAATGATATGAATTGAAAACATGTTACTTCTCACATGATAACATTCACAGCAAGATTTGATCTTGTATCATAAAATCGATTAACTAATGCTGATCTATAATGACTTATGCAATATAAATGAATAATTTATAAATTATAATTTATGATACTCTGAAGAAATAAAAACTTTGTATTTATACCGTAGAAACGAGATTAGTAGTTTACGAGATTGCAGAGGTATAAGCAACATATACAAGCGACAAGTACCTACGATTTTCGGTGCTCGTGTGAAGCTTCTAGCCGAATATGTATAATAATTTTGAGTGACTATTTATATCATCTATTTTTAATTAAAATTTGAACAAAAGTTATTAGAGGTGGTATACAATGCTTTTTCTTATTTATGTTTTATTTTTAATTATATAAAAAATATTATCTATCAAATAATATATACTTAATATGTTGCTATTTGATATAATATAATAATTTTATGATTTGAATAAAAACAAATATTTAACTAAACTTAAGACTGCAAGAATGCACAATACGATATATATTGCGAAATGTAGAATTGTCTAAAAATGACACCTTGACAGAAAAAACAGAAAGCAGAAAAGCAAACTCTAATCAGAATTCGCGCTGACTCGCAGAAAAGCAGAAACTGCCAGAAAGCAGAAATTGTCGATTACGAGCGCGAATTCTGATTGGCGTCTGCTTTTCTGCTTTTCTGTCAAGATATGAATTCTTCCTAATACATTGTCGTAGTTATCCAAAATATTTTTACAATTAAATAGCATCACACTGAAAAAATGTTTGAGTCAACAAAACGAGTTTTAATTGTGAAACGGAAAGACTCGAATGTTTTCCATGTTCGATGGGATTCTTTTGGTTGATTTCATCTTCCTCTTGGACAAGCTCGAGAAAGAAGACCAGGATGCTCTTTTAGGACCTGCTGATCTCCGCCGTACTTTCAAAGACTTCAAATCTCTCGGTTCTTCTGGAGAAACGTCACGTTCTTGAAAACCGACAAACGACTGCACTTGACGAGCATGATCTTGTAACATGGTCATATAAGGGAGATCATAGCCGCGTAACTTGCCAGTTGAAGCAGCAACGAGATGAGGATGGTCGTTGGGGCGATTGTGACTACCATTGTGATGATGATGAAAATGGAGGTGTGATATCAGATTGTGCTTACGTATACCGCGCACAACGGTTTCCTGCATCTGCTTCCGCTTATTCCATATTCTTTCGAAGATGCCAATAGAAATCGCAATAACCATACCTGCTACCAGCAGGAAGAAAGCGGAGTAGACATCGGCGAGCCTCGCGCTATGAAAGTCTGCCGACGCTGCGCATCGCGGCATCGTCGGCAGCATCCGTTCCTGTATCTTGTCCAGAACGCCGCGTTCGTAGATTCGCAATATACTGCAAATAAAATTATACAAATTACAAACGAGATGCCAATTTATTAACTGACGCGCGTTAAAAAATTATTTTCTCTAAACATATTTTTTTTAATATATATTTTTATAATACATTAATAATATATTCTATAATATGTTAATATATTAATGTATTACAGAATATGTTATAAATCGTAGCGAGTTTAATTGCTCTGAGAATGATTAATGAAATCGCATTAATGAACCTGTTCTGATCAGAAAGTATAATATGTGACATCATTAATCGTTTTTAGAGCGATCTAATTGCGATAAAATATGTTATAGTATTTTATAATTTCGACGATTGGCTTCATTGACCAATTAGTTTAAAAATATTAGGAAGCTGTTCATTGTTGCTGTTTACTTTTAAATGCCCATTTTTATCAAGATAATTTAATTTTATAATTTTGATTCAACTCTAACTCTTGATCTTTTTCGAATGCTTATTTTTACTAAATGTAAATTAACTTTAATTTCGATTTAATTTACTCTTTATCTTTTTCTAGTTCTATAAGAATTAGAAAAAGATGAAGAATACCGAAGAAGTTATACCGAAATTAAAGTTGAACTACATTGATAGAAATGGACATTAATGATTCTAATTATTCACATTGATGTATATAGTAGAATTTTACTGTTAATTATAATATTAGTTTTAATTTTATACTAATGTTAATTTCATGCTAATGTGTTACGTAAATTCGACAATTTTGCATACTTGAGATTAATGATTTTCCTATACGGACAACTTTTAGCCATAGGAAGAGCGACGACTGTAAGTGTTTGTGGAAGCATCAACTCTTTCAAGGTGCATCGTTCCTGTATGAAGGTTGTTTTGAGGGCTCGCCGAGCAAGAGTAGCGCTGACGAAGAATCCGTACCTTTCTTTGACAGCTTTCATAAGGCCGGTCCTCGTCTCCAGACGAGATTCGCGATTGTTAAACGCTTTTATGTACAACTGACGAAGATTGCTGTCGTTCGCATTCTGAAAGATAATATGGTAGCACTAAATAACTCCAGCAAACAACAATTAAATAACTACATATAACTGTCTGAAATAATCATAAAACTCATATACGTTTGCTTGTTATTGTTAGATTCTTTAATGTGGGTATGTTAATTTAAAAAGTTATTAGTATTTATTTTTGTAGTACTTTTATGTAATATCTATGTAGTAGATACATAACAAAATAGTATCAAAGAAGGTTTATATAACAAAACGCAATAAGAAAAATAATGGTAATATAAATAACATTGATAGTACTCTTATGTATGTATCGTCGGCGGCACTGTATCCTAGCTTGAAATTATTAAAGAGAAGATCGGTGATCGATTTAATTCCAGTTGCCTGCACCGATAGTATGGATGTGATGAAGCCAGCATAGGCATTATACATCACGAGAGAGAATATTAAACTGGATAACAATAGAGTCTTTCCTGATGGGCTTCGAGGTGTCCAGGGTGATCCTACAAATTCCAGATGTTTAAATGTATGAGTAATAAATTTTATACACATTACGCACATAATTACGCAAAGCCGAGACTAGACATTTTGATGATCGAGGCATAAAAAAAATGCGTTTCTCAGTAACAAAAAAATATTTTTTTTACGGTAAGTAAAATATTGTATAATAAAAATAATATTACTTAATATTAATTTAATAGAAATTACATTACAAACATATAAATTACGATCTGTATTTACACTTTTATGATGTAGCGTTAAAATTTAGCATTTAGCATTTAGTTCAGTTTATGTATATGTATTATAAAATTTCTGCATAAAAACATGTAAAATTTTATTAGCATATTTGTCGATAAAAATATGGACCTACATGCACATATATATTACACAAAACAAATGAAACATAATCATTAAAATTAGAGAGTATGTTCTCGGAAAAAATTTATATATAAGTGGACATATTTTATATATAATTATATGTCATTGTATATAAAATATGTCAATTTTTATATAATTATATCTCTCTAATTATATATATGTAAGTATATATAATTATATATAATTACATATGAAACATTTTTTCCCGGGTTGTGTGTGTGTGTATTTTATACATATACATATACATATTTAATATTTATTATTTAATACATAACATGAGAGTTCAATAATGAGTGATTATAACTGTCGGTAATAATAAATGAATAAAAATGTAGAAATACTATAATTTTTGCGCCCATTGAAATTTTATGAGGTTATTAATTACGTGCTTTGTCCACATTCTTGAATCTGTAATTACGTATTATTATGTATTATTTAAATTAATGTTATATATAAAAGAGAGATGATAACAATGCGAAATGATAATTTATTGTTATAATAGCCTAGCTACAAAAAAAATAAACCTTGCATGCACATAATACTCAAGCACCAAAGTGCAGATTCCCCGATCTCGACGTGTTTTTCATCTTCATCATGTAACATTGTTTTAGCAGCATAAATAACTGTCGCCATCGCGATAAACATGATGAGATATGTCCCAGCGACGCAGCCGAGTAATCGATTATCGAACGGTTGCAAAAATATATCCCTCATCGTGCCGGTCTCCAACGGATGATAATAAATATTTCTCCTGCGTAAAATATTATCTTATATTATTATGTAGAAGAAAAAATAGTCATATTTATAAAATTTTAAATAATTAAAAGAATTTTTTGTACTCTTTCTCAAACATTTTAATTTTCTGTATTACGTTTTTTTCATTTCACACTATTCAAACAAAAACACAGATATCGATTTTGGAAAACTGATCTTGAATGTTCAAAATATTACTTTAAACTTAAAATATTTTTAATAAACTATAAAATATTTTTAATTTAAATAACGTAAAATGCAAACGTAAATTTTTAGTATTTACATTTAAAGCAAACTATTTTATATTTTATCTCATAATATATAATATATTAATACTGATTTAATGATATGATTTATGCGGAATGTATAATTTGCACAAATTATTAGGTGTTGGAATTAATTCGTAGCGTTTTACAAGTGATGGGAAGTACTTTCATTAATGTATTTTTTAATGCTCATGTGAAATAAATAACATTCTTTCATTAAAAAACGCTACGAATTAATTCCAACACCTAATAGTATCTCCTAATCATAATAGCAGAAGAATATATTAGCATGAATGGAAACAAATATGAAGTATATTAAGTTATAAATAGAATATTTAGTTTAAAGTACAATAATAAAATAATGAAGTTTACATTACTCGTTTGCTCATTAATATTCACTTCTTTGAATTTATATTTATTAAAATATTTTTATTAAAATATTTTTATACCGACATGTAACGTATCAAAGGATGACTAAATGTCATTTCCGTCCAACGCTCTTCGTCGTTCGCCGTTATATATCCTAAACCGATGTCGACGGTGCCAGTTACAACATCACCGAGAAGATGACTCCATTCTTTATTAGCTAACGTACCTAGCTTTTCGTGCGGCACCAGCTCGATGCTAAAAATTCAAAATAATATTCATTTCTAGATTTTTCTTTGTAATACATTTTTCAGGATTCATTTTATTTTTATTTCTTTCCAAAGATTTATTTTATTCTTTGTGAAAACATTTTTGTAGAATTTCTATTATTTTATATGTAACATGCGTATGTGTGTATTCTGAGAAATCTAATTTTTGAAGTAATTTTCTCAAGGATTAAGGAACATACTTTATAATATACATGAATTGTTGATTGGCGTTGTCAAGACATTCGTAATTGAATATTTATCATTTTACAAAATAAGTTGCTGCATTAATGATATTATTTTTACGTCAATTTGTGTATGTAACTTTAATGTCATATTAAATGCATCCAATTAAATTTGATACAGAGGATGATTTTTAACCTGGCATTCACGCTATGGGTGACAATGGTAGCAAAGTCCAAAAGGGGTGCGATATCGTTGGCAGTGGCCTCTGATTCGATAACGTCTGTCTGCCCATCGCTGGTTCCGTTCAATACTCCAAAGACAATGGGAAGACCATTGAAATCGCTTCTGAGTTTCACGCTCATCGGCAGTTTGAGAGTGTGAGATTCTGGATTCCAGAAACCGAGATAGCGGACAATTAGACTCGTATTGTCGGAGTGACGTATTTTGTAGGTGTGCATCAAATAGAACGACACTGTGCGATTCTCCTCAGTGATATAGCTCAAATTGGTCGTGACATTTTCGACGTTACGTCGTTCCGGCGGCGGTCCCGTGAATTCAAAGCGATCGCCATATTGCTGAAGGGACTGACAAATTCTGTGGAAAAAGACTCTACTTGAGAGAGTCTTGAAAAAGACTCCCTATTTCTGTATCTAATTTAGATTATTATTATCTTTATCACGGTTGCCACTCTTCGACTAGCGTTCTGGAAACTGATAACTTTTTTCAACCAAAGATTCATAACTATTATTCTGTCAGAGATCGACAACTACTTTTAAAGTTGTCTACTATTAAAATCAAACTTTCTTGTAGAGCTTTTTCTAAGAGGCTTTCTACAATAAGCCATTATCTAAATTTTCAAATTCATAAACCATAAAAATCAACCAATCATAGTGAGAAGAATAATCAATAGCTCACGATTTAAAGCTTAGATAATGGTTTATTGTAAAAAGCCTGTAAAAAAGATCATTAAGCATGACTCTTCCGGAGATCGATTATTATGACTATATGTATTGTAGTGCGTTCCTTAAAAAGAAGTCATCAAATCTTTCTTCTTCCTTGTATTTTCAGTACTATTATTCTAAAAACAGCAAGAAAATTGACGAGTACACTTAATAAAAGATCACCAAAATTTTGTATGATTTAGAAAAGCTAGACTTCAAAAAGTCTAAAGTTTCTCATCGAAAACCTAAAAAGGTGGCAACCATCTATGTAATCTTGATAATATAGAAATTAAACAACGCGCAATTTTATAAAAATATTTCATTTTTTCATTTTAATTTTTATTTTTTTATCTTTGTATTTCTATTTTACATCTCTATTTCTGTTCAACGAATCAAAATAAGAAGCTTTATATTTGTCAAGTTCATTAGTAGGATAACGTATTCAAATTAATGGAACTTTCTATATGTTAAGATAAATGGTCTTTTTAAGCATCATGTATAATATAAAAAACAAACATTTTATTTTATTAATTTTTGTTAAACGTCTTATTTTATCAATTCTTTGAATAAGTTTTTCTTCTATCCTTTAAAGTATGTACGGTTATGATAATAATAACGTTTTCATGCCATTCTCAAGTTGCGCAACCTTACTTATCTCGATATTTTTGAGCATATATCCAAGCGGCACCGTCATTCTGTAGAGGCGAAGTAGCTACGATCACGTCGCTGTCGATACCGACATTTAGATCTCGAAGGACGGTGTCGATGGTGAAATCATTTCTTCTTGTGGTCACCATGAGCCAGGAGATGTAATAGTTGAACAAGAATTTCTGAGAGGCCTGTCGAAATATTCATTTTAACCAGAAATTCTGTTTGCTTCCATCAAATTTGCATAAACAAAGTATTTTGTTAATCAACCGAAATTATTTTTTTCATGTATGTAAGCTTTAAAATATACTTTTAAGATTTATTTAATTTAAAAAATAAGTCATGTGAGTGTGCCGAAAGTATGCGGAAGAAATCACATTTTTAATAAAATTTGCAATTGATTTTTGGCAGAAAAATTGTGTATTACTACTGTATGTACAAATAATTAAAAGAAAGAAAATAAAAACAATAAATGATTATTGATTATTATTCGCAAAGTGATTATTATAATAAAAAAGAAAAAAGAAAGAATTGATTAATTTTCTTTTATGATAAGTAGAGATACGATCTATGATTATCGATCTTGTTATCTTTATACGGTATACTGAAGTCTATTACGGTATCGCTGAAGTCTATTATGAATTAGGAAAATAAGAATTCCCGTGAGACACTTCTTTGTAACGACACGCGATATATTTTTTTACAGTATTTAGAAAATTAAAAAACATTATATAAGATAATCCGCTTGATTTCAAGACCTTGAATAGTTTACTTATTTTTGATAATATGTAAAAATGTTTCAAATAAAAGTGGAACAATTTAGGGAATATATTTTACATTGTTTTTTTTTAGATGGAGGCGTCATCCTTAGATATGAACTCACTCCACTTTTTTAGATGAAATTATATAATATTATTTACATAATATAATTTCTCTAATTATTCTACATGTAAAAGTATTAAGATAGAGATATGGAAAAATTGAGATAGGTTTTGAATTATTTTATATTTTATTCTGACATATTTATATATATATATATATATATTGACATATATATATATATTGACATATATATATATATATATATATATATATATATTAAATATCTCATAAACTATAAATTGTTTGATAATCGTACCTTAATACTTTTATGCAATAATGAATTGAATCAATTAGTATAAAAAAAAAAACAATTGCTTACTTAAAAAATTATGCATTTTATAATATAATTAATGCAACTACATAATTTTTGTAATAAGCAACTATGCGTTTTCTTTACATTAATTCAGTTTATTATTTTGTGAATATCTCTTCTTGTTGGCTTTATTTTTTATATTGCCTCTTATTAACCTTTTTTATCTCTACATATTAATTTAATTTAAATTTTTAATTTTATATTTCTTTTCTCAGAAATTAACAGACATTAAAATCATACCACTTGGATAATATTATCAGGTGATGTTAGATTGAGTCCATCCAAGAGGACGATTGAGCCGACGCGATGTGTTCTAATCGTAAGAGCATCCGGTACGTTCGGGTTCGTTGCTGATTGTAGAGACACACTGATGCCTTTTTCACCGAAGCATTTAATCAACGGCCGGGCATAATTAAGAGCACAACCTGCATTCATTTTAGTAAATGTACATTTAGTAAATATACAATAAATGTATACTCTATGTTCGATTAAAGTTTATAATTCCAGTGCATTTCTTATAAATTATTTTTTAATGTAACGGGAATTTTGTCAGAGTATCTTTTTGTTTACATTTTCTTTAAAAATTCTTTTATAAATTAATTTTTTGAGTTGAAACTTTTTTTTTATTGTGTGTATATTAGCAAAATTATAAAATATATTAATTTACGAGATAAAAGAAGCGCTATTATAAATTCGCTTTAATTAGCTAGAAAAAAAAAATTCGATAGTGACCGGCATAGCATTTTAGATTTCAAATAAGTAGTAGATACATGAAATTTCAAATGTTATATGTATAATAGATACGTAGCAATACGTGTGAATCATATATTAAATACATGTTTAATACCAATGAATGTCTGATCTATATATACGTCCCAGGTAAGCTGTCGTTATTTTAACGTCGATAGTCATTTTAAATTATTGACGTTATGTAATCTATTTAAGATGTAATAATGATGTCATTTTTTTGACCAATTAACGACGACATTTGTTTATGACGTCTTTACAATGTCATACTTAATGACGTCGAATAAATGGCCAATTGTCAACGTATTAGTAACATTATTAGTGATCAATTAATAATGTCATACATTTATTCCATTAATAATACGAAAATAATAATATATTTTTGATGTCAGTTTATGACGTTGTGTGAATGTTAAGAAATATAAGAATTCACATCATTTTTACTATGTTTAGACATACCATCCAGGAGCTTATTATGGTTCTTAAAATGTACTCGAAATTACAAAAATAATTGAATTTGCTTTAATTTAGAATATTTATAACTTCAACACCAGCAAATTTGTAATTTTTATTTCTCAGGAACCGTATACCTAGATTCGTCATCAGAATAATTAATTAAATGTCAAATGGACGACACCTTGCTACCGTCAATAACACGAAAAAATATTTTTGACTTATGACATACCTGTGACAAATCCACATCATTTTTATGTGTTTGGATGTCAGTTTAAATGTCACATTCGTCATAAAAATGATTAATTAATGATATTAAATAGACGATACTTTGTTACCTAGGATAATTTACATTACCATACCAAATTCATACGACATTATATATTCAATACGTATCTATTTAAAATAAATTATATATCTTTAATAATGCAAATACGCATTTAAAGTATACGTTTTATAACCTATACAAAAATCAGATATGTATTAATTAAAGCAATTACATTCAACTGTATAAAAATTAAAATATGTTATAAAATAAAAACTTACCTTTGGCTTACTATTTAATTTAATTTAAATTATTTTTTACTATTTAACTTAAATTTGTTTTGATTACGAAATTGTTTCGAACAGCATTTTCAAGCTTGACCGAAATAAGTCTTTATTTCTTGACTGTTGTGTATTCACATTGTAGTCTAATATGATACTTTAATATTATTAAATTTGTTTGTTCTTATAGATTCAAATAATAACTGCGCACGCGCGCGCGCGCGCGTATGTGTGTGTGTGTGTGTATGTAGAAACGCACATCAAAACATATGATTTTTTTCAATGTTATATGATGCTATTATGATACGCCATTTCATAACATATTACATTTTGTTAAATATATATCAATTACATGTTTAATATACAGGATGTCTCACAATGAAAATATAAGGTATTTCATAATTCGTGATCGAAATTTTAATACATTTTGGTATTAGAATTTTTGTCTTATTTTTAAGTCAGAAATATGTTATTAAAATCGATCACGAATTGTGAAATATTGTATATTTGCATGCATTTAAATATTCACAATATATCTGCTATATTACATAAGTATTTCGATATATGAATATTTTACATCCATTGCTTTAATTACGTATTTAATACATTATATTTTATATGAAATGAAATACTCAATATAAATAACATAGATAGATATATTTAATATATATTATTTGCAATGAAAGATGCGGGAAATTTACAAGGAATTGTTCTTCTTCTTTTCAATTTAACTAATTTGAAAACACTTACTAAATGGACTGATATTATCGAAGACCACAACTTGGTCCCAAGATCGCCATTCCGCATATTCCAGTAACAATTGTAGCGTCAATGGCGATGTGAAAATGCAAGGTTCGGCGACAACATGAATCGCCATTAACATCACCAGCAATAACTTTGCTTCTCCAACATCAATTTTGATTTTGCGCGTAATTGGCAACATTACATAAATCTAAAAACGTTGATAGGGATATTATTTTATGAAATCGAGAAATTGAAAGGTGGTTCTTTGTCGTATTGGTTTTGATAACTATAAAAATGATGATTCACGATTCGTTATTATTGGACTTCAATGTTACAATATATCGAGAGACGATTTTGACAGAGAGTATTGCTAGTTACTACTGATAACAAGCAATTTCACAAGAATGTAAGCATTGCATACAGCTATCGTGAAATGTCAGCTCTTGTTAAAGCTTGTCAAATCCTTAATTCATCGTTCGATTGCCACGTCAATGTACGAATGTCGATAACATAATGAATCTTTGATGGCAAGAGAGGAACAAGAAATTTTGACGTTAATAGCTAGGTATGTCGATGGAAAAAAAATAGATAGAGAGAATTTCAGAGTTTCTATAAAAAATTCGATTTCAAACAAAAAAATCTTTAGACGGTTTTTAACTGTTAATTATACAATTTTATACTCTAATTTTGACTTCAAGACGATATTTTACAATATTTTATTGTTATAACTTTTCTATTTATATTTAATCACATGTGTGTGTTTTGATATAGTTTTTTTATTGCGATTTTTTTCTTTCTTTGCGATGCTTCTGCAATTTAATTTTTAATTTTTTATTAATTTTTATTTAATTATTTATTATTTATTAATTTAATTATTTATTAATTTGATTCTTTTGACTTCTGTGCTTGCACTGTAATATTTAAGTTTATCTATTCAATCTTAATATCGTTGAAAGACTTTATGTAATTGAAACGTTCTTTTTACGATTATTCGACACAAATTATTATTCATTACCTTACTCACTTCGTTTTTTACTCGTTTCTTAGGTCAAAATCAAAATTCTCTTATCTTGACTTTTAATCTTATTTTGTCTTACACTTGAACTTGACTTTTTTTGACAATAATCTTCATATGCACAATAAGCAATGCAAAAAAAATGAATAAATGCATAATTTTTATAAGCCATTCTGAATTGATAATAAAAAATTAATTAGCAATTTAAGAAATAAAGAATATTAATAAAAAGATTTCTAATAAAAAGTACTAATAAAAAAGACACGTCAAAAACATAAATATACATTGCCGTCGAAAAGTTTCCGAACATGGAACTTATAATTGCATAATAATATTCAAATCATTGTAATTCGATAAAAAATCATCGCAAGTAAAAAAAAAATGAAAAAAACATTTTAAAGCTTGAAATTTATACTTTAGCTTGCTTTTTAAAAAAAATTTTGTTTTTACAGTTCTGCATCTTAATAAATATCACGTTGTATTTCTTAAAATTACGTACATTTAACAGTGCGCAGTTTGATAAAAATTTTTTTTTCAAAAAGTTCAATATTTTTTAAAAACAATACAAATATTTACTTCCAAAATGCTTTTTTAAAAAATTTCTTATGATTTTTCTTGACTGACTTACGCGTCATTTTGAAGTTAAACCTGCATAGCTCGCAACCAACATTAAAATTCGATGAAATACCATCGTAAAAAAATTAAAGAATATTTTGAAGTTCGAAGCTTTTGTACTTTAACAAATTTTTGATCGTTTTTAAATTTAATTCTACACAATTTAAAAGTTAAATTTTTTTGTGATGATTTTTTACCCAATTTGTTAGTTATTTAGCAATGCAGGTTTAGCTTCAATATTGTAATTTAGTCAAGAAAAATTATAAGAAAATTTTTTAAAAACCATTTCGGAAGTAAATCTTTGTATGTTTTTAAAATATTGAATTTTTTGAAAAAAAACTTTTTATCAAACTGTGCACTGTTAAATGTATGTATTATAATTTTAAGAAATACAATAATCTGATATTTATTAAGATACAGAACTGTAAAGATTAAAATCTATAAATATACACAAGATTTGTATAAAAAAAATACTAATTTTTAAAACTAATAAAAAATCAATTTATAATTTGATACTATTAATTTGTAGTAAAGACCCTCAATTAAATAAATTCATTAAATATATAATAGACAAGGGGCTTTTTTAATTTTATAAGACAGAATTTTAATTTCCACACATGCCTTTACTTCAAATTTTAATGAAATTATCCAAACGAAATATTTCAATTAGGATTAGAATCAGATTTCTAAAGTATATAAGCGTATAAATCCATGTAATTGTAAAATTTATGTCTGCGTCAGTTAATTTCAATTAGTATGCGTCTTTTTTGTTAAACGTTCTTAAGTAAATATTTTAATTCGTTATTAGAATTTATTTATTTAGCATTAAAAATGATCTTGTGAGATCGAAACGTCTGTTATGTAATTTTAAGAATTATTAAATGATAGTAACTAATAACCCGCTATTGCTCTTAGCCTCTTGTCTATTATATTGTATATTTGAATTTATTTATTGAGAGTTTTTACTACATATTTATTTATGTAATTTTTTTGTATATAAATTTAAATAAATATAATTTTGATTAATATTGCTTTCTTATTTTTCGGCAATTCAAGATTTATCTATATATAAATGTATATAATAGTGAAGGTATGAATTATTCAATCGGCTTACCAACTGTGACACTTATTCAATTTGAAGATCTAATTCTTCGTGTGCGTTGAAGAATATTATTTTAAAACTGTTGAAGATGACTCAAAATTAAACTAAAACGTTATTAATTTTAATTGTGTCAATCATTTTATTTTATTTATCGCGACTCAGCTGTTTGTTTCTAATTATTGTTTTTTAAATTTGAGAGTCCTAATTTTTTGACAAATTATTCATAACAAAAGTTAATATTAGTTTTTCTTTTTAACTTAATACTTTTTGTAAATAATTTTTTATAGTGATCTCTAATACACGATTCATGTAGTGTACTATTATATGACCGAATACGTACTAAGCATTAATTTCTTTTGGAAAGCCATATCAATTCGTAATCTTCGAAGATAAATAGGAATAGATAAGCCTTCGTACTTGAATAACTTTAAATTATTTCAATCAGCCGCCCATTTGGGTCATTAATAGTGGTCTCATAGAAAAAGAAGAATAGCCAAAAATAGAAATATTAAAATTTGTACACAACTCATTAACAAGAAAAGAAAGGCTTGTAGAATACTTTATTTTTATTGTACGCAGTTTTTTAATAGATCAAGTTTCACTATGTCAAATTTAAACAAATCTTGATCTATTAAAAGATATATGGTATGTTACATAGGATAAAAAAAAAAATTAAAAAATTCTATAAATATTGTCTTTTTCTTATTAATAAAAAAAAATTTCAATTTTGTATAATAATTATAACAATAATTGCAATAATTTACTAATAATTATAGCCGATATTTATAGTCCGTTCGTATTTCAAGATCGTCTTAAGTAATATCTTGAGATGTTAATATACTCTGATTGGTTCGTGACGTTTTAAGGGAATCCTAAAGTGAATATATTTTATCAATTTTTCCAAACAAGTATTTTTCTAACTGCCTACAGATTAAAAAATCCTTCTCTAGTATAGTATATCTCTAGTATATATACTCTCTAGTATAATATACTTCTCTAGTATAATATACCTCTCTAGTATACACACACACACACACACACGCGCGCGCGCTATAATGTTTTGAAGTATTTTTTATATACAATCTAGCAATTTTGCCTCATTGCTCTATCAACTTAAGCACGTAATTACGATATAAAATAATTAAACTAACTTAATTGTTAAAATAATTAAAAAACTTAATTCTTCTCGTATGTAAAACTAAATCGTGACTTTTCACTATAATTTACAATAATTACAGAAATAAGTGTCTTTTGTATTATTATTAATAATATAATATCATATTAAGATGCTAAAAATAAGAGAGTATTAGGTTACCGTATATTCATATAATTATTTGCGTTAATTAGCACAAATGCGCATTCAAGTGTTTTAAATGAATGTGCTGACAGTACAATTTATAAAAATGCATAAGATTGCAACCTGAAAAAACAATTCAGTTGCCATGATTCGAATATATAATTAAGAACTACCAATCAAAGTTGGATAAACGGTATAAGTGTTTTATCTTTATTGCGAATTATAATATTTTACAAATAAATACAATTTTCTTATAAAATCTGTGGGTGTTTATCTAAAATGTGCAAATTATTACATATAATTATTACAATATAAATATTTCCCACAAATATAAATTGTATAAATTGTATAAATGTGTTCAAAGGACATAAATATTTAACCTTTTCTTTTTAAATTAAAATTTTATTTGCTAATGTGTGATATTAGAAAGTAAAATTCTAAATTTATTTTAAATTTACAATTAATTATTTCAATAAGCTACAATAATTGCTCAATTGGTAATTTATGGATAATAACTAATTCATTAAAGATATTAGTTAAATTGTAAGTACAAACAAACCATCATTTGGGCAGTTTGAAGGGATAGAATACATATTATAAAAAATTATGAATGTAGAAGAACAAATTATTTTGGATACTATGTTTTATTAACTAGAATTACAATGTATTTATTTTTTATGAACAGTAAATTTAATCGTAATTTAATCAATTCTTCATTGGTAAAAATCAAAGATAATAACCTGCTATTTAATTGTTAATAGCGTGAAGCAGATTTTGTGGATTCTCGATTCAATAATCCGAAAATAAAGATGGCGCCAAATGTTTTAAGCATAGATTCAAAAATACTTACGGAAAAAAATTTTCAAAACGAGGAGTCTTCGATTATTGAAGAGACAATAGATGAAAATGATGAAAATGACATGCAAAACAGAAGCGAGAATTATACAAGAAGTGAAGGCTGGTATAAGATGGAGCTGAAATGGATAAACATCATAACTATTAGTCTTCTCCACTTATTCTTCGTATATGTCTTTTTTACTTTTAAATTTTTCGAAAATCTGAAGACGACCGCTTGGAGTAAGTATTTTTTGTAAAATTCTTTTGTTAATTTAGTTCTTTGACTTTTTAGAAAAACTACATAATAAAACAGTAAAATTTATAATAACAATTTAATTAAAATCGATTGCATATTTATAAAACACCACAGTCATTTTTAATGCTTTCTGACATTAACGAGAGCTGATTGAAAGCCAATTGACTTAAAGAGAACACGCAATAGAAGCTTAACAATAGATTAGTAAATTGCTGTTTAAAATTTCTCATTTCTATTGTACAATATCGATTGTGTCATAAATTATCTTAAATTGTCAAATCAATGCTACTTACATAGTGCTCTTATGAAATACGGATTATTATTCACAATTTTAAAGCATTTCTATTAGGTGTTGGAATTAATTCGTAGCGTTTTTTAAGTGATGGGAATTGCGCCAACTTTTTTTGTTTCAAGTATATGGCATGATTGTAATAGGAGGAATAGGCGTTACTGCCGGTGCTCATCGTTTATGGACCCATAAAGCTTATAAGGCAAAATGGCAGCTTAGAATTATACTTGTCGTTTTATATGCTTCAACAGGCATGGTGGATAAATGTTTATAATATAATTTCGTTTTATGCGTTGCAAGATAGAAGAATTTTTCTTGTATTCTTTTAGAATGATATTTTCGAATGGGTGCGAGATCATCGAGTGCATCACAAATATACGGATACGGATGCGGATCCGCATAATAGTAACCGAGGATTCTTTTTCTCCCATGTAGGTTGGTTGATGATGAAGAAACATCCAGATGTGATTCGAAAGGGTCGTCATGTCGATATGAGTGACATAATGGCTGATCCTATTGCTGCATTCAGTGTCAAGTAAGTTTGTGTAAAGAATTAATTATGCGAAGTGGTTTTACTCCGAAAAAGACAAAAAAAAAGAAGGATGTTACAAAAAGGTTAACCATTTCTATGCTTGTGCAAAGTAAAATCGATTATTTCTTACAGTTTTTGAGGCGAGGAATTCGATAACTAAAATTACGTGACAAAGACACACACAAAAGTTGAATTCAAAGTCGAGAAAACGCGTGATATCGCTGTTATTTGACACCTACACTTCTTATTTGACACTTACATTTCTTCAAATAACTAGGAGCCTCAAATTATCAGTTATAATATTAATATTTATAACAATTTTTTATATATACGATCTTACAAATACTCTCTAAAAATGTTAAAATATATGTAAGAATCATTTAATAATTTTCATATATTTATTAATACGATGAAAATTAATCTGGGACACGAATAACCCATCATATGTAGGTAGTAAAGGATCGAAAAATTATTGTGTAACGTACATAATCATCGTATTAAAGGTTAAAAATACTATATTTAGAATTTTCTCAACTTTAGAAAATTTTTTTACAAAAATTTTTTTACTCAATACATATAAAACTGTAATAAAAATTATATGTCGTAATTCATTTCTGCTTTTTTTGTAGATATTTCTTGATATTAAAAGTTATCTTCACTTTTCTGCTTCCGGTAATGTTGCCTGTGTATGGATGGAATGAGACTTGGTATAGAGCTTTCGTGTCACAGGTTATTCTTCGTTATGTTCTCCTTTTAAATTTCATATGGTGCGTCAATAGTGTGGCTCATATTTGGGGTTCAAGGCCGTATGATGCGTAAGCATATAATTAATATCAAAATTATTTTCATATATAAATTTAATCAAAAGAAATCTAGAGAAATAGAATAGCTTTTGCTATTTTTATCACCTAAGAATAATTTTATTCCATTTTTTAAATGGCAGGCACATAAATCCGACGGAGAATCAATGGGTTAGCTTTGTTGCGGCCGGTGAAGGATCGCACAATTATCATCATGTCTTTCCATGGGATTATAAGACTTCCGAGTTATGCAATTCTACAACCACAGATTTCATCAATTTTTTTGCAAAAATCGGATGGGCGTATGATCTCAAAGAACCGTCGCAGGAGCTCGTGAAGATCGTCGTGATGAAAAAGGGTGATGGAAGCCATCCTTTATGGAATGCTGTGCCATATCCAGCTTGAATTGAATAATAAAAGTGGTAAAAAGTTATCTTGCAATAGAGAGTTTTTTAGATTAATTAACGACAAATGGACGCAGTTAAAATAATTTATGTATTTGTTAATATAACAATATAGATCTAAGATCTCATTAATTTTTTTAGACTGTAACATTTCTTTAATATTTGATAATACTGTACGACAAATTTAAACTTTTTTTCTAGATCATCAACGGGATTATGTGATTTTTATAGATTTTTTGGTTGTTGAAAACGAATTCGTAAATAAAATTGCTCTATCAGATTTTTTAGATATTTTATCTCAAAAAATGTCATTTTTGGTATCTGTTTAATTTTCCCTAACGTGATAGAGCAATTTCATTCATAGATTCGTTAAAAAAAAAAAAAAATCTATAAGAATCATTTGGTTCCATTTGTGGTCTGTCCGTGTCGGACAGTGTAATTGCATAATAATAAGCTTGGCATTTTTTATTATTCTCTTTACTTTACAGGCTTTAAAAAAAATAATTATTATATTAATAAATACATATATTAAAACAGAAGATTGCAACAACATATCCATATTGTAATTTTTTAATTATTCCGTCCATATTGTAATTTTTTAATTATTATTACGAAATTAATAAAATTAATTAAAATTTTTATAATCATAGATTATTTGTATGAAATAATTAAAACTAAATATATTAGTGTAATATATTTATATCACATATATATTATATCACTTTTATGTATCTCATTTCTTTTTGATAAGTACTTTATCTATAAAATATTTCATTATCAATCTGACATAAATGACCTTACGGATTAGGAAGTTAATGAAGTTTTATTTATTCTTATGAATCGCTTTTAACTGTAACTACTTTGATTCTTGATAAAAGTCGCAGTATATTACACGGAATAATAAATATGAATATTAAAAATTATAATAGTATACTTGTAATATTATGTACATATTTTTGGTTTATAACAATGTTGAATTAAGACTATATTGAAAATAACTCGATTGAAGTCGAAATAATTTGCAATTTTAATAAACAACAAGGATGAAAAGGTTAAAGCGTTGTGAGTAGAAAGGGGAAAACAGCCATATTAAGTTGTACTTGTTTCGACTGTCACGTGATTACATCTTGCGCATAGGCGTATCTTGTCTTTATATTATGATTACTGCCATTAGGCTCGTTAGTAACACTAGATCGCTTCGTCAATACATTTTCGTATATCTCATAATATCCTGTATTTACATTTATATTCTCGATCCATTGGTCTATGCATTTTTGTGTTTTGTATAGTAAATATAATATATTTGAATACATTGAACGAGTGATAACTGTATGGGTAAGTAGAAATTTGCTATAATTATATATTTTATTTATGTTTTTTTAAAATTGTAAATATTTTATACTTATAATAACTCATGTATTAGATTACAATGAGTAATGTTCGTGAAAAATTAAGTGGAGCGAAGTACAGAAAACTCTCCAAAGAGAAATTGGATCGAGAAAAAAAAATATTTTCGAAATTGCCGAAGCTCGATTCTTTTTTTTCGTTGAATTCTGTTGCCATTAATTTTCATTCGAAATAATATTTTGAGAAAACTCGAATACCTGCTGCAAATAAAACAAAGTAATTTGGACACTTGTTCCATAGAGCCTACATCAAATATGAAAACCTATCCCGTAGAGTTTTTCAATGGTATAACATAACATTTCCTCTAATAATTTTTGTATATATTTTAGCTACTTTTTGAAATAAAAATAATTTACAATTTTTTTATTATAAAGAAAAGTCAATAAGAATATATAAACCCAACAATGTATTTTAAATATCATATAAATTAATATTATTCACAAATTAGTTCAATAAATTAAAATGGACTACATAAAAATCGTTTTAAGTTTTAATATTTTTTAATGTATTATTGTGCATATTATTATATATTTTAGATATTAAGAAAAGTTATCAATAAGATGACTTTAAAGAACTTGATATTTGGCATGAGTATTGTTTTTGTATTCTTCAACTTATATAAATGTGTATCTCTATTTGCGAAATTTTTATTTATTACAAAGGAGAGTATTACCCTATTTACTAAAACAGCAAACATTCTGTAAGTGTTACATAAATACTTCGAAATAATGTTTGCTGGATATGTTATCTTTCATTGATAATTTATGATGAATTTATTGAAATTATGCCAGGACTATTTAAAAAATTATAAAGGAAGTAAAAGAGGCAAAATATTATTTAATGAGCGCTGATTCAACTCCTGATATATTTCATGTCGATCAATTGATATTTATTTTGCGCTATTTAACGAAAGGAATTTTGAAAGAACGATTCATTAAATTTATTTTAAATTGTGGCCACAAATCTGAAGAATTTTTCAATGCCTTAACTAATACTCGTATTCTTAAAGAGTTTGATTTAAATGTTAAAAACTGTCGGAAGCAGTTATATAATGCCAGCGATATATCAGGAATATATGTACAAGACTTCAATTAAAACAATAAATTCCCTTGCTGAATTTATTCCATACTCAGCGCATTCTCTTCATCTTGTAGGCACAAATGCTGCGGAATATTGCCCAGCGGCTGTGCGTTTTTTTGCGTCTATACAAGAATTATATAATTTTTTCTCAGCATCAACTTACAGATGAAAAATTTTAACATCTAGATTAGAAGTAATCCAATAGTTTTTCTCAGACCAAATGATCAGCACGGCACGATGCTCGCACGCAAAAGTTTGTGTTTATCCTGGAATGCAATATTATCTGCATTGCATACTATTTTCGAAGATAAGTGCGAAAAATCCGTAATACGTTCTGAAGCATCAGGTCTTCAAAGTCTTAATTGCTTAGAAAATTGTTTCCTAATCGTCTGGAAGATTTCTTCTTAATCGTTCTTAATCTTTTTAATGCAGTAAATAAAACAGTTTGCAGATTCAAATCTGTGTACTGTAGTTGAATTGTACGAATCATTAATGAAATTTCTCGATGAGATTAGATTTTAATTTTTATGAAAAAGAAGTCATTGAGAAGTGTGAAATAAAAGAATATAATCATGATATTTCAAGTCGAAAACGAAAGATACCGTATAATTATCAGCAAAATAACGACGATGAAAATCCATTAAATGATAGCGATCATTATATTTTATGTAATTGTAGATTCACTTCTAGCTGAATTGAAAAACCAAAGCATCTATTATATTAATTTAAAATAAATTCGGCTTTCTAACAAAGTCACACGCACTAAGCCCAATTGTAATCACGCAAGAAGCTCTTAATCTGCAACGCAGTTACCCCGACGATCTAGAATTGACTCTAGATATTGAATGTCGGCATCTTAGTGCACATTTGCGAACACTAAATACAAAAGAAATGTCAGCGTCGGAATTGCGCAAAATGCTTTACGAGAATTTCTTATTTTTTATCCAAACGTAAATATTGCATTTCGAATTTTGCTTTGTATAATAGTGTCAAATTGTTCGGGTGTAAGTGTCTTTCCCAGTACTACGACAAGTGAAAAACTATAAAAGTATCCAGAGCAACAAGCGTTTAAATACCTTAGTATTATTATGCATTGAAGCAGAGCTTACTGTCGAAACAGATTATACTCATAATTGTTTAATTAATGAGTTTACCTTGCGAAAAGTGCGTAAAAGTGTGTAAAAATGTAAAATATATGCATTCAAATGTGCAGGTTTTTTTAGTGCTTGTTGAAGGGGGGCGGCAAAAATTCACTGTTTAGGGGCGGCAGAAACTTTAATTCGATTCTGAGAACCTTATTAAAAAAAAAAAAAATGGGAAGTCGAGCGATGTCGTTTCTAAATTAGAGCAGTTTGTGATTTGATGGAATTCTCCGTGCACGCCGACCGGCGAGACAGTAAAGAGGTGTCTTACTCTACATAATTCGCAAATCGCAAAACATAATTCGCAAACGCAAACGCAGAATGAAAATTTGCATTTGTTTTTTTCATTATATGCGGTTGGTTTTCATCTTGCATATGGTGATCGCTAATCTGTGTCAGCATTTGCGAACTATGTTTTGCGATTTGCGAATTATGGAGAGGCATTCTAACTGCAGTATGCTAACTCTTTCCGGAAAAAAATGTTTTATATATAATTATATGTAATTATACAAAATTATATAAAATTATACATATAATTATATGTAAAATTAACATATTTTATATACAATTATATATTCTATGAATTATTATATTCTATGAATATATAGTTTTATGTATTAGGTGTTGGAATTAATTCGTAGCGTTTTACAAGTGATGGGAAGTACTTTCATTAATGTATTTTTTAATGCTCATGTGAAATAAATAACATTCTTTCATTAAAAACGCTACGAATTAATTCCAACACCTAATATAAATATACAATAATGGAAAATTAGACTGACGATAATTATTTTAAGATAATTAATTCGGACTGAAGCGAAAAATTTTGAAAAACATAGTATTATATCTATAAAAATTGCTCTCATCTATTCATTTATCTAACATTGACAAACTAAAACTTGGCGGTATCAATTACGAAGAGAACTATTTACGTCTTGATTCTTACTAGAATGACTTTAGTGTGTACCGCTTGCTTAAAAAATTTCTTTTCAGTGAGCACGCGCGGAGAGACATATTCCTAGGTTTGTTCGCGATTAACTTTGTAACGCGATTGTAGCCGGAAAAATATCTTAAGCTTTTAATCTTAGTTTCATAAACTCAGTATCGTTTATGCACGTAAAAAGTTGGGTACTGAACCGTCGTTTTGTTCATTTGAGTTATAAAATTTTTGTATTAAGAAAATATCTACGTCAGATAACAGCTCTATGTGTTGAAAAAAATGTAAGTTTTTAACTTTTTTTCGATTTTAGTATGAAGTCAATTGCAACGTCTCCTAATTTTGCTTTATTCCGTTCTGTAAATTCGAAGATTTATATCGATTTGCAATGTCCCGACAATTTGGTCATTCGAGTATCCTCTTCATCCTTAGTATAAGTGTAATATATAATTATACATTCATATTAATAATATTTATTCTCAAACACACACACACACACACACACACACACATAAATCGTATAACAATTACAATTGATCGATAGTGGATTATTTAGTTATCTAGCATGTTAATATACCTCTATAATAATCCACACATATAATATTATAGTTATATCACAGCAATATCATTTTTTATTGCAATATTACAATATGATCTAGCAGAAATGTCGTTAAAATATTATTAAAATGTCATAATAACATTACAATGTCCGCAAAAAAGAATCATAGGAATATTACTGAGATATATCACGGAACACTATAATATTATAATATTTCTGTGATATTTATGTAATGTTTATATATATATATATATATGTATTTATTGGGAAAAATTAAAATATTTTAAAAAAATTTATTCAATTGATATTTTTAATGTTATTTAAAAAATTATTCCATATGATATTAATTAGAAAATAATACTGATTGTCAATAACAATAACTATTATATAATATTATGATAAACTAAAAAAGTTATAATAAATTAAACATTACTTATAAAATTATGTGTGTGTACATATAATTTTGTGATTTCTTAATAACGTTTCAATGATATCTGTAATGTCAATAAAATATCATAAAGGCGTCATTAATTATAATGTCACTCTGCTACTTTCCAAGTAAAATAAAAACGTTGAAAAAATGTTAAAAAAACATTTTTCCGTAATGTTGAATAACGATTATAAGTAAACGTTTTTAATACACATTATAAGTGTCCGTGTAGGAATCATTAAATGTAACGATTAATTAAACGTTTACGAAACTAGTATAAAACATTTCTTTTTACTGTAAAAGAACCATTTAAAATAATAAAACGTTTACCTATAAGTTTAGCTAACGTTTTTACAATATCTATATAATTTTTATAATAGGTCCCGGACGTTCGTTCATTGAAAAAAATGCATGTAATTTTACATGGAAGTTACATGTATATGACTGGAAATTTTCTCAAAAAGAAAATTTTCCGTCATATTTAAGTCATTTTCTAGTCACATACATGTAATTTCCATGTAAAATTACATACATTTTTTTCAGTGTTCGTTTTCCGGTGTGATGCGCAGAGTGCACATCGCTGACGTGCGAGTAAGAGTGTCGCCGAAGTAAGATAACAACAGTATTTGTAAATGCTGATTTCAATATGCTGCATGAAATGAAGAAATAAAATTCGAAATATTTCAATTGATACTTATACTTATGATAATAAAAAACGTATACGTTATTTACTTTCATAAAGGTGTTGTAATTATACGTTACTCACATTTTACAAAAATGTGTAAAAATTATCATTCATGTACATTATAATACTTTTCTTCTACTTTTTTTTTACGTTAGGCATTTGGCCTGTGTTACACCTTTCTCATATTTATGTCATTATTCTTGTGCACACATTGATTGAATTGCACAAGCATTTGAGACTTACAGTTTTAATGCCGGTTCCGAAGGGCGAATTTTCGAGAGATGTTTCTATGGGCAAGGGTACTCTTGGGACTCTCGGGAGGTTGTCGGTCTTTTCCGAGAGGAAACACAAGCGTAAATATTTTGGTTTTTACTGAGATCAAACCCAGAACCTAACATAATAGATTAGTGTCTGTCTACCATGCCACGCTCGCACTCTATATATTTTTAATCACTCAAAAAAAAATCATTATACAGTAATAATGAAACAATAAAGCAGACTTATATATATTTTTAAATGACGGGATTTTTTCATTATAACATATAAATTTAAATATATACATATATATACAGGTGTGGCGGTTTTTTAAATTTAAATTAATAATAGTGACTATATTATTGATAACATCATGTCGTTTTAAATGTACGTAGTTTTAAATGTACGTAGTTTCCTAAATCAGATTTTAATTTACATTATTTTTTTCTTTTAGTTTTTTCATAATACAATTTTAAATTTAAATTTAAAATCAAAAAATTTAAATAAAAAAATTTAAATTTATTATGAAAAAATACGATGAAAAAATATGTAATATATAATATTTCTGATATTACTGCGTATGTGATATTACGGATATATTATGTAAAAAGGTTATCACATTCACATCACAATAAAGTCACAATAGTCGAAAAGAAAATATGAGATTATCATAATCACTGTGAGATTATCATAATAAAATAACACATATTACATTCGCACATCATCATGATATTACATTATGATAAAAGGGACATTTGCACTGTGACGTAACCATGACGTAACCATAATTGTAGTAATGCAATTGACATTTTTGGGAGATAATTATATGATATCCATATTATTATAAAATTTGTTAATTATTGTATTTAACTATTTTTGTTTCAGAAAAATTTAGAGATATTTTTTCGATGTGAATAAAACAACCAAAAAATCTTTGATCGTAGAGGCATCAAATTGTAATATAATTCTTATCAAAAGGTATGTAATTTTATTTCTGCTTGATATACATTACTTTGCAATTATTATTTCGTAATTTATATTTTAATTCAGCTATACATATGTAATAATACATTGTTGCTGCAATTTATTAAGCATACTATAAAATAACGATATTTATATTATTAATAAATAAAATAGATATTAATTAAGATATCCTTTAATTTAGTTTACAAAAAACGTATTACAATCTCTTGAGGAGGAACCGATATTTTTTACTTTGAAGCGGTATTTATACGCAAAGTGAGTTATGCAATATTATAAATTAGTATTCACAATAATTAGATGTAAAAAATATGCATTTTTAAATAAGATATCTTTGATTTTGAAAATTCTGACGTAAAATATAAATGTTTTTATAACACATGTATACCTACTCTTTTATAGTTATATTACAATGCATATTATCTTTAAAAGATAGTGTAATAAAGAAGTATTATAAAATAATTATTGTAAACTATTATATAATGATAATGAAATGGTAAAAAAAAGATTATAACTTCTTAGAGTTATAATCTTTTGTTATCACTTCATTATTATTATATACTATGCAGTAATTATTTTATCTTTTTCATTATGCTATCTTTTCTGATATAATACTGCAAAATAACTGTTACATAGTTAATGATTAAAGTTATGCTTTACAAAGATATTTATAACATATATTTAATAGCATGTTACATATAGCATTGAGCTTATCTAAAATTTCTGCAATAACCGGAAAGTCAATAAATGATAAAGCACTGATGAAAGAATCATACAAAAAAACTGATTATAAATGGGAAATCGTTTGGAAAAATGTTATTATTTTTACCTATATTCATCTTGCTACCATTTACGGAATATACATGGCTTGTTTGTATGCTAAATATTGGTCAATTCTATGGTGTACGTATCATTTATTTGTTTCTTTGCTAGATTACGTAAGCTTCATAGCATTTATCAAACCATAACATATCTATAATTTATAGTTGTTGCTCTTGGTATCGCTGCGATTATAGGCACTACCGCTGGCTCTCATAGATTATGGTCCCATCGATCTTACAAGGCAAAATGGCCCATGAGACTTATTCTCATGATTTTCCAGACCATCGCTTTTCAAGTAAGTTTAGCGTCAACTTTGTTCGATTCGTCAAAGTGTTGCATAGAAGACACATTTAATCCTTACAGTACACGATATAATTTGATGCCTCATCCGTCCAAACATGGATCACTAAAATCCGTCTGTTTTATTCAGAATGGTTAAAAAAAATCTCTAAACATTCACCATATTTTCAACATGTTTTCAACTTTCTAGAATAAATATTGAAACTTTATTTTGGAAAATAATAACATGTAATATAATTTATAATTATCGAAAGACTCAAAGAAACTTGCACGAACAGGAATTGGTCGATCACTAGTGATCCGACCTTGTACGATAAAATAGACTAAAGATGAAAATCCTACATTTTGTTTTTTTTAATAAAATTTTATACTTGATGATATTATCTATTATCAATGTAATACGTTTTATCAGGATGATATTTACCAATGGGCCAGGGACCATCGCGTGCATCATAAGTTCACCGATACCGACGCGGATCCATACAATGCGCGCAGAGGATTTTTCTTCTCGCATATCGGTTGGCTTTTAATTCGCAAGCATCCTGATATCGTTATTAAAGGCGCCACGATCGATTGCAGTGATCTCATGCAAGATCCACTTGTAGTATTTCAAAAAAAGTACGACAGGCACAGTTTGTTTCTGCCAAAAGCCAGAACAAGATGTGATTAGACATGTAATTTAATTATTTTATATTCACATTTTTTCCTTAGGTGGTACAAGTATTTAATGCCGCTCTGTGCTTTTATTATACCAACGTTAGTGCCTTGGTGGGCATGGAATGAGAGTTTATGGTATTCATGGCATTTTGCAATCTGTAGATATTGCATAAATTTAAATATCACTTGGTCGGTGAATTCCGTGGCTCACATATGGGGTACGAGACCATACGACAAGTACGTATTAATTATCAAATGCACATTCATATGCACATTATATTACATTCACATTATATTATATTCACTTTAATATAAAATTAGTAAAATTGTTTATATATTGTATAATACATTACAGTATATTTGATATTCTGTTGATACTTACGAACATTTATTTTATCCAGATCTGTCAGCTCTACTGAAAATATTGGAGTTTCTTTGTTAGCGTTTGGTGAAGGCTGGCATAACTATCATCATGCCTTTCCTTGGGATTATAAAACGGCGGAACTTGGAAATTATAAATTCAATTTGACCAAAACTTTTATTGACTTTTTCGCTTATATCGGTTTGGCTTACGACTTAAAGACCGTATCTGCTGATGTGGTAAAGAAACGTGTTCTTCGATGTAGCGAGCCAACTGACAATCCAACTATTACGTAGAATAAAATATTAAATAAATTAATTTTTTATTCAAAACTAATTATTTTTTAAACTTGTCTTGTACAGAAAAATTTACTTTATATTTTTGGTTTAATTTTTAATATGTGTAGTCAAATCAATTATCTTTTTAATTATTTCACCAGAACATTAAACAAAATCTTATATTTTTAGTATAACTTATATATGTACTTGTTTTTATGTAATTATTTATGCGAAAAAATATTTTGCGATAAAATAAATGATGTTGATTTTTTATTGTGAGTATACTTCAATCCAAAAAATGCATTCGTATAAAATAAGTTTGAATGTGAAAATAGACATTTTTATATGCAACTAATACAAAATAAAATGTTTCAAAATAAAAACGTGATGTAACAATTTAGAAATCGGATTCGTATTAGCATCCAAAAAATTGTAAAAAATAACTATAATAGTGTCGCTCTGATGTCCCTTTTTTGTTAAACATTGTTATTAATTTTATATATGTCAAACACTGCTATTAATTTTTATATAATATGCATTTTATATAATATGCAAGTACATATATGGTAGTTCAAGTAGTTTGAATTATTTAAGCAATAAAGATCTAGCTTTGACCATTATAGACATTTTAATTTTTAGTATTGATTGTGTTCTCACATATGCAGTCTAAAATAAAGATTTTTAATAAAAAATTAAAATTAATTTTATATACAACTTTTTTTGTGCATTATACAAATAATTCATGTTATTTACATACTCACTTAATTATATTTTATCAAGTCTAAAATATGCAATCGATTTTGTTAAATCACTCACTCCACTGCACAATATACTCGCGAATAAAAACCTCTTCGATGCACTGTGCACAGTCTTGTCTTCCTTTCATATCTGTACTGTCTGGTGTAGCAATTAAACGTAAAGTAAGTTTGTCGTTTAATGTTGATCAATTTACTATGAAAAATTACAAATGTCTTGCTATTATTTGATTCTAATTGATATAACACGTATTTAATATCTATACAGTGTGATAGAAATACTTTAAATATAATTACAGTGTGACGTAATTAAGTGCAAAATCGAAGTTATTGTGACAAGAAAGAGACTGATTTTATAATTTAATTTTCTTAATTCTTTGTCTTCTATAATATTTATAAAAGAAGTTCTCTGGGAAAAAATGTTTCATATATAATTATATATATTATAATATTATATATAAAATTATATATAATTATATATATAAAAAATTGACATATTTCATATACAATTATCTATATCCCTATATGTAATAATATATAAAATATAAAACTATATATATAAAACATTTTTTCCGAGTCGACAAGTATAAAATTAAAAAAATATAAAATTTTCACAAGTATGGAATAGATAAACTTAATTATTACAAATAATTATTTGCAGTGATTTTCATTAAAGATAGAAATACATTCTTGAAGAAAAATCAATGTTTATGTTCGTAAGCAATTATCATCAAAACAATAAAAAATACAAAAAAATGTTTCGAATAAAAATTTTATGATTTTGAAAGTATTTCATTATGACGTGATTAGATTTTTCAAAATTACCCTTACTTATATTTTTTTAATTGAAAAATTTTTTTAACAATTCAATATGGCTGTGGTGACTACTCAGGAATTTAAAGGACTTTAAAGTTTATTTTACGCTAAATTCAAGCATTAATATAATAATAGTTACATTCCATAAATATCTTCTTGAAAAATAATAGCTGAAAACGCTTTTCTTATGCATGATATTAATTTTATTGGTCTACTATTTGACCACGATGGCCTCTCTTTCTCTCTCTCTCTCTCTCTCTCTCTCTCTCTCTCTCTCTCTCTCTCTCTTTCTCTCTTTCTGTAATTTTTTGCTGTGCAAGTTAACGATAAAACAGAGAGATACTTGTAATAAATTTAATTACATAAGTAATTTTGTCTATTATACATTTTATATATGTATAGAAGAGAAGGTGATATGGCCAGTATAGGTATAATGGCCCCTTATATCTCCGCTATTAAGTAGTGAATTCTAGCGATTACTTATGGAATTATTTGCTTAGTAGCTCGTTGTTACAGCATGACGCTAATATGTCAATACATAATAGTCAGCATTTATTATACTAACATATTTTTATTTTTTACTCTCAAACATTTTGAATGTTTTTAAGATATATTTTAGCATTTAATTACGCATATTTCCCTATTCTTCTTAAACTTGAACATATTATTACACAAATATATGTATGTTTGAATGTGTTTTTTGTTATTTGACATTTTATTTTGGCTGTACAACATTTCAAATTATGCAAAGTAAAATAGTAGTATGATATTTTGCTAATGTGATCCTCTAAACATGTTGATTACTAACGCGGTCTCTTTTTCGAAGTTTTCATATCAAAATAATTATTTTGTAAATCGATTGCAGCTCTGCAATTAATCTATAGTTTATATTACATGTATCTATATTTTTAGTATTGAGCAGTCTATATGCTGAAGAAGTTATGTGTATATACATACATTTGCGTAATTTAAATATATATACTCTACTATATTTTACTTTTTTATTAATTTTGCAATTCCTGTTTTTTTTTAAACAAAATCAATTTTTTAAATCTATTTTTGTGAAAGATCATATTATCATTTTTGTTTCTCTTCGAGCAATTGCAGTGTCGCCACTTTTATAAATTGTGTCTTAAGTAATAAATATTTTGTAACTAAAAACCGATTAAATAACATTTTGACAAATTGTTAAATTTTAAATTCAAATATTGATTATTAATCAAGTTATTGTACAAAAAATAAATGTGCTATAATATTATCTTTTCCTCTAATAATCAATGTAATTGAAAATCAAAGTTTTGAATTAAATAATTTCTAATTTCGAACTTTTGCAATAATATTGAAGATTATCGTTTAGATTTGAAAATTATCGTCTAGAATAATACAGCGCAATAAAATAAATAAATGCACTAATGTATTATATTATTATATAATTTTACCAGTGCTTACTAAATTAATACGTTATATTTTTTATACACATAACATATCATTTAGCCTATTAACTTGTAAGGAGGTTTTTCTTAATCATGGAATTAAATAGATTACTTACTGATGGATACCGGAAACGAAAAATAATACAGAATTGGTATTTTTAATCACACACACTGAGAGAGTATTATATTATTAATACGTTAATGCATTCGTTCATTTCGCTGCATTGTATCACTCTAGATGATAACCTTTAAAAAACCACAATTGATAAACGGCCCCTCGATATTTAAACGAACAAACAGAACAAATATATAAAGCAACTGAGGGTAACGACGCGGTAATTAGTGCGCAATAAGATTTCCAGTAAAAAGAGTGTATTTATTTTATATTACATACTCCATATAAAAAATCAAATGCTTTATTTAAATAATTTTCAGTGATTAAGTACTATATACTAATTCTTATTTCTCATTTCCGATATCCATCGGTAAGTAATCCATTCATAAGTAATCTGTTTAATCTTTCATGATTAAAACAAGCCTCTGTACCAATTAATAAGCTAATTGATATGTTATTTGTGTGTGAAATACAAACTAATAAGTGTGAAAAATATAATTAATGAATATTTGGTGGCATTGGTAAAATTATATTACCTACTCATCGACAAAAAACCAGGAACGAGATCACATATTTGTATCGTTGTTAGTATAAATTAAAATTAAATGAAATTAAAATGAAAAAATTAAATTAAATTATAAATAATTAAATAAAACAATTTAATTAAAATAAATCAATTTAAAAGCTCGTCATTAATCCATAACTAAATTACACGGAAGCAACAAGTGATGAACTGCAATAAGAAGTTCCACATCAATTTATATAAAAGTAAATATGATAATAAATATTAAATAATAAATTTATTAAGCATGACAATATGTCATTTTTTTATTTCGTATAAACAGCAAATTTAATAAAAATATGAACAGACGACAGGGTTGCGAGAGTCTAAAGTGGGTCTAATTAGTGCGTAGATTCAATAGATTCAATACAATTTTTTAAAAATTAAATTTAATCAATTAGTTAGACATTAAGAATCTTGCAATATCCTGCTTTGTTTCGGCTTTAATATTTGAGTTCTCTTCAATGACAAAAACGTAATAAAAAGTAAAAAACTGCACGTCGTTAGATACTGTTAAACATAAAACTCTAGGTCAGTGGATAAAAATTATTGTTCAACCAGTTGAAAGACTAAATGGAAACACGTTTATCCTACATTAAAATCAAATGTTAACAAAGACAATGTTTGCAACAGTTGGTTAGAAATAAAAAATATATATAACTCACCTCATAAGTAACAGCAGTTCACACAAAATTAAAAAACGGATTCTATATAGAAAGTCAGAATAAAATTATATAAAAATGTGGAAATATACGAAAACGAGATTATAAAATTGTACATTATAAAAGATAGGTTCTTTCTACTCGAGTTTGAATAGAATAATGCGTTGACAATAAAATGTCAAACTAACAAACATGGCGGAATTGACAAAGTGTTGTTTTGCGACATGATAAACCAAAAATCACTCTTAAATTCCAGCGCAACCTTTATTTTTCTAAAAGATCTGTTCGGGTTACTTGAAATTCTTACAAATTTTTGCATTTAAAATGAGTTTATTTAAATACATATTCGGGCGTTGAAGACAGAGAAAACAAAAATACTGAGTGTAAAGAATGCAAGCAACATGAACAAATCTAAGATTTTTCTATTTATGTCAGTTGCAAAATTTAAAATGCACGGACGCTATTTGCTACTGCACATCTTCGAGAATATAACACCTTATCTAATTCCGCCATTTTTATTAGAAAGACACTTAAATATTATTAATAATTAATGAGTACGTATTATTTTTAGACCCTGTTTTCGATCTATTTTTAAATTGTGCGTCTTTTTACATGTACCATTTCCGATAACAAATAATAGATCATTTATACTAGGCGTCATCTATAATATATTAATTTATAGTGTAATCTGTAAGCACTGACCAATCATAATCGAATGAAGGAGGAATAATCGATTATGATTGGTTAATTTTAACAGATTACAGCTAGTAAATGATCCTTAGGTCACACGATCAAAAGAAACATTTTTATTAGAAAGATACTTAAATATTATTAATAATTAATGAGTACGTATTATTTTTAGATCCTATTTTCGGTCTATTTTTAAATTGTGCGTCTTTTTACATGTACCATTTCCGATAACAATCTTTTGTTAAGATATTTTTTTTTATTCAAAATCTTCACTTTCCAACAAAATTCGTGATTGTAACTTATTCTATACTCACAGTAATGACCAAAGTAGTAGAAATGTTTCTTCTAGTATTCTAAGATACCTGTTTTTAATTGTCAGTCTGCTCTATATAATCCAATAAAAAATTTTTCATGCATGAATATATATAAATATGTATTAGTTTACATATTTATATGTATTAACGCATGAAAGTTTTTTTACCGGGTTATACAGGGCAATTGGTAAATAATTAAAAACAAGAATTTTAGAACATTTATAGAGCCGCATTGGAAGAAACATTTCTATAAATTCGGTTATTACTGAGCATGAGATGAGTTACCAATTTTGTTAGAAGGTAGAAATTTTGGATAGTGAAAGATATATCAGCAAAAGATCGTTATCGGAAATGACACAAGAAAACAATACAATGATTTCAATTTAAAATTTTTTTCATGCATAAGCATATATAAATATACATAAACTTTAAACATATTTATATTTATGCATAAAAAATATTTTACCGTATTTTTATATGTAGGGCAAACTAGTAAATAGTTAAAAAAACAAGAATCTCATAACATCAAAGCCACATCAGAAGGAATATTTCTAATTCGGTCATCACTGAACATAGGATGAGTCACAATCAATTTTGTTGGGGCAAGATAGAGATTTTGAATAGTTAAAAAATAATGAATAACTCATTAGGACCGTATAATATGAATACACAATAATTAAAAAATAATTCCTACATCGATCAAAGTTGAATCTTGAGTACTTTAAATAATTTTATGTGAATTTATGTATCATTGTCTCTTAAATTGCATGCCGAATTGAAATAATGTTTAATTCATTTTAATTCATTTTAATAAGATCTTAATATTAAAAAACTAAAATAAATGTTTTTACAGTTTTTCAATACATTAAGATTTTTAAATGATGCTAATAAATCATCTAGATAATATGTACTCATCGATTATCAATAATATCTAAGTGCTTTTTCAATAACAATGTTTCCTATGATTGTGATTTATTTGTTAGTATATTTTGTAAACTCATTATTCTATTCAAATTCGAATAGAAAGGACCTATTTTTAATAATGTTCAATTTCATTATTTTGTCTCGGTTTCATTTACGTATTTCTATATTTTTATATACATATAATTTTATTCTGACTTGTGTGAAAAATGAATGTGTGCCAAATTCATTTTTTTTAAATTTTGTTGCATGAACTGCTTAAAGTAAATCTTACATATATATTTTTTTACTTTTGATCAAACCGTTACAAACATTGTCTTTGTTAACATCTGATTTTAAGACAGGTTGGACGTGATTCCATCTAGTTTCCTTCAACTAGGGCTGCGATCGGAAACATCACCTGGGTGTTCCCGCATATCAGCTTATCCTTGTTTAACATTGGGTGAACAACAAGGATAAAACAATATATGGGTGATGTTTCTGAACTAGGGCTTCAAGATTGATTCGGATTTAAAGCTATCCGGATATCCGTTTATCCAAATTACGAATAAATGTGATGCTTCAAATTTGGGTTATCCGGAGAGTCGAATTTTTTAAGATATCCGAATCTGAGATCCGAATAGTAAAAGTCGAATCCAGATCCGGTTTTCAGATTCGGTTTCGAACTCGTAGCAAACTTATAGCGAATTCGATTGGATGCATTAGTGCGGACATAAATGTATATTAAAGTCATTATATTATACACTTATTTAATCTAATTGTTATTTTTTTATAGTGTGAAGTATATTTTTGGATTTTCAGTCGAGTCATCGACATCAAAGATGACGCCAAATATTTTAAATACAGATTCAAAAATACTTATGGAGAAAGATTTACAAAATGAGGAATCTTCAATTACTACAAAGATGATAGATGCTGAAAATTACACACAAAACAGAAGCAAAAACTATACAAAAATTGAAGGCTGGTTCAAAACGGAACCGAAATGGTTTAACATTTTATATCTTGGTGTGCTTCATTTATACTTTGTATATGCCTGTTTTACTTTTGATTTTTTTGAAAATCTGATGACGACTGCTTGGTGTAAGTATTCTTTGGAAAATTCTTTCATTAATTTAATTCCTTGATATCCTAAAAAAATTATACAACAAAAGATTAAATTTAGACCACTAACGAATTAATCATTAAAATTATAATGCATGTTTATAAAAAATATTACATAAATATTAATATTAAATGTTATAACATTCATTTATTATTAATTCAATAGTAACATAAAACAAACAATAGTACATAAAACCTTTGTTTTGACCTTTGTTAGATCATCCTCGATATTAGAAAATTAATGCACTAACTCAGTTTTGAATGTAATGAGAATGACCTAATAAAAGTCGAATCGTTTATTTTTTATATTACATTGTTGAATGAATAATAAATGAATGTTATAACGTTTAGATTTGCAACAAAAATTAGCATTGACTCTTATGCTCCTTTATATATTTTGCCTTAGTTTTAAAGCCAGTTAAAGTCTTTAAGTATTCATTGTGTTATAAGTTATCATAAATTGTTAAATGTCGCAGTAAAATCGGTGCTACATGACTCTCCATAAGAAATACGGCTTAAGTTATTACGCATAATATTAAAGCTATTTTTAATGTTAATTATGTCCATGTTTTTTGTTTCAAGTATTTGTCACGTATGGATTAGGAGGAGTAGGTACCACTGCCGGTCCTCATCGTTTGTGGACTCATCAAGCTTATAAAGCAAAATGGCAGCTTAGAGTTATACTTGGTATTTGCTATGCTTCGGCTGGCATGGTAGACATTTATAATTACCATTTTATTTGTTTTATGCAAGAAAAAATTTTTTTATTACAATTAAACCCTTTCAGAACAACATTTACGAATGGGTACGAGATCATAGAGTGCACCACAAATATACAGATACCGATGCAGATCCGCATAACAGTAACCGAGGGTTCTTTTTTTCTCACGTCGGTTGGTTAATGGTGAAAAAAAATCCAGATGTAATTCGAAGAGGTCGTCAGGTGGATATGAGCGATGTATTGGCTGATCCTGTTGCTGCATTCAATATCAAGTAAATTTTTGCAAAGAATTAATTATATCAAATAGTTTCATGTTGGAAAAGACAAAAGAAAATTTGAGGAAAAAAGAATATTATGAAAAGGCTCATTTTTGCTGTGTCAGTGAAAAGTAAAATCAACATCATTTTTTATAATTGTTGAAGCAAGGAATCTGATGATGCTAATTAAAATTACGTTGGATTATAAATTATTTGACGAAAATTAAGCGTATAAGAAATTAAATTCAATGTTGTCAAAACATGATAGGTGATGTCATTCGTGCGGTATAGATGACACTATATGTATTGATGAGATAATGTGATATATTATATATGTTTCCACATGATTAAAGAAACAAATCTTTGATTAAAAAAACACGTTATGATTATTTTCAGTGCTCAACGAACATTTCGGTTTATTTCAGAAATTATTTGACTTTAAAATTTTTAATTTAGCTATATTAAATATATGTACACTGAAAGAAAAGATTGATTGCTGCGGCAAATTATATGGTAAAATATGACATAGCATTTTTAATTGACTAGCAGTCAATTTTTTGTTGCGTTAGCCGCAATGTTAATACAGGATTTTGATAGGTTAACAAAATAAAAAATTGGCTGCTGCAATTAAAATATTCTATGTTATACTTAGCCAATCTTTTTTTTCAGTGTATAATTCTTTATGTTATAATATTTCTATTTTACAGTTTAGAAGTAATTGTGATAAAAATGTAATACATTTTTTTGAACACTAATGTATTGTTAAAATATACTAAAATGTTTTTCTCATTTATTGGACTTTTTCTCAAAAATTTGATAAATATGTCGCTACGAAGATTCGTTATACGTTACATCGTTATTGTTTTGTCCAAATACTATAATGTCTAAATAAGGAGATGTGTGTGAAACGACGGTCGAATTTGATTAATATCAATAAAGCAAATTTTTAATTCCAAAGTAAAACATTATGTACATTAAGTAAAACGTTACGTGCATTAAGTAAAACGTTACATGCATTAAGTTAAACATTAATTGTAGCATTACGTACATTTTTTGTGTCCTATATATCGCAAGGTTACCTACACAGCACGAAGTGCTCGATAGGTGATTGTCGGTCGGCAGAAGAAGTTTAAAGTTAGACTGATTGTCTTGACTACAATTGACTGTCAGTCAGTCAATGCAGTCAATACAAAGTCGATTTTATGGCGACTATAAGTAAACCATTGTGAAAAGCATTTCTTGATAAAAAATTTTTTATATATGTACATAATTATATGCTAAAATCTAAAATAAGTATCATTAATTAGCATCATATTTCAATCCAGCAAATTGCAAATTACATGTATAACGTACATGTTGGTTATAATTTCTCACTCAACAACATACAATTATAACATAACACATGTGTTATAGTTATATTGTTGAGTGGGAAATTAACTTGGTGTTTGCTAGAAGAATACATACGACAAAAAAATTATGATAAAAAGAATGTTTCCTTGTGAATTCGGGAATTAATTTCATAGTACTTTAAAGCGATCTTAAACTAAACTGTATCACATCTAACGCTTCTTGATCTCTGCAATCATATAAAAACTGCTTCTTCGATGATTGACGAACACTGATTATTAATGCATGTTAGCTGCAACTAACTGTGATATAGCTTTAACACATTTGATTAATAGGTAGGTATAGGATGTAGTGATGCAGTTCGATATGAGAATCTCTGAATGTCGTTTTAGAACTTCTCGTCTTATTTGAAATAACATTTCAGAGATTATCATTTTTTTTCATCTCGACTCGTTTTGCCATGAAAAAAATTTAAAAGACATCCGTAAGTAATTTTAGCTTAAATTAAGTCTTTTAATTAAAAAAAATTTGTTTTTTACATACTCAATTACACATTTAAAATTTTTTGCAAGTGAATTTCTTATAACTATGATAACTATCATTTTGATGTTCTATATGTTTGTCGAGCTTTAAAAAATCTCATATTTATATGTAAATTCATTCTTAAAAAATATTGATTTTAATGTACAAAATCAATTAAATTCGGGATTTATGTAAAATAAAATAGCTCTTTTTAATTGGAAAGTCAATTCAACCTAAAATTAGTGACAAATTTCTTTATATTCAATGAGGATTAAGCATTTTGCTGCCCCTAAGCAACATTTAACCGCCCCTAGGTGGCTTTATTAATTTATAAATTTGATAAAAGGGAAAATGGATTGAAAAATTGATTTATATCCCCGTATTAGTTACTAAAAAACATTCAATAATCCTTAATAAGTAATATAAATATAATATATTTTTAACTGTATATTTAAAATATCTTTCTGATAAAATATGCTCAGTGTAACTCGTACAAAAATGTTAAATTAACAAATTAAAAATTTATTTCAACTGTGTGAAATTTTTCTGTCTTGAAAAATTTGTCTCCCTAGACAAGTGCCTTGCTCGCCTATGCATTAATTCGTTACTGTTCATATTACGTATGAAATGACTGTAATTATTTTTAAAAAATCGTCCTCTAACCCTGAGACTTACTTACTGTAAGCAGAGTTGATAAAAAATATATTTTAAACTTCTTCGAACTTAAAACATACATGCTTAATTGAGGTTTTTGAAACAAATTTAATAATAATATCATTTTATAGAACAAAATTTCAGAAAAATTTATTTTTTTAAATTATAGTACGATGATTTTTACGTAATTATGAACAATCAAAATAAAAATTCTTCTTTATTCAATCTACATAGCTTGTTAATAAAAAATCTTAGAAATATTTTTAAAAAACAATTTTGTAGTTTTACGTTAAAGTCAAAGATTTTCGCAAGTACTTTTTAGGTTTACGACAATATATTTTTGCAGCCTTCTCAATTTTAGAAATTTTTTTGACACAGATTTTTTTACGTACGATATAAAACTGTTATGAAAATTATATATTGTAATTAATTTATACTATTTTGCAGATATTTTCCGATATTGAAATTTATGTTCGCTTTCCTGCTTCCGGTGATGTTGCCTGTGTATGCGTGGAATGAGACTTGGTATAGAGCTTTCGTGTCTCAAAATATTATTCGTTATGTTATCCTTTTAAATGCCATATGGAGTGTCAACAGTGCAGCTCATATTTGGGGTTCAAAGCCATATGATGCGTAAGTAGATAATTAATATCAATATTATTTACACATAATAAATTTGATCAGAAGACATAAAGCTTTTGCCATTTTGTATTGTCTAAGAATAATTTTATCTCGTTTATTTCAATGGCAGGCATATAAATCCGACAGAGAACCAATGGGTTAACTTGTTTTCGGGCGGTGAAGGACTGCATAATTATCATCATGTTTTTCCGTGGGACTATAAGGCTGCCGAGTTACACGGTTCCCCAACCACAACTTTTATTAACTTCTTTGCGAAAATCGGGTGGGCGTATGATCTCAAAGAACCGTCGAAGGAGCTCGTAAAAACTGTCATGAGGAAAAGGGGTGATGGAAGTCATTCTTTGTGGGAAGCTGTGCCATATCCAGCTATAAGTAAAATTGAATAATAAAAGTGACAGAGAAATTATCTCATTTTCATAATAGAGTTTTTTTCAGTTAACAAGTGGACGCACAGAAAAAAAACTAAGTTTAAGTAAATATATTTATAAATTTACAAATGGCTCACAAAATACAAATATAAAATATAAGGAACATGCAGCCACACGTAGGATGTTTTTTGCGAATGAATATATTTAAAATTTTTATGTTAACAAAAACAATTTCATAAACGTTTCGGCTCACATTTCGGTTCCCTTTTTCTTTCCATGATAGATATAAATTTTGACATGATTGAAAGTCATCAAGTCAGATATCACACAACTTTTACAAATTAAAGCATTTCCGTCTCTTGTGTCATTACTTTATTTCTCATATACATAGAAAGAAAATCTCAGTGTAGACAGCGAACAATGTAAGAATTGTTGTAACAATACAGATATAAGTATGTCTAAAATATGAATCTATAAATAAGGAAATAGTTTTTGTAACTTTTAAATGGATTTTTTACTTTCAATTAGAATCTGGAAATCTGATGTTTTACATAATGTTTCAATAAATCTTTTATTAGGAGATTAATGAAGGCAAATTATTTTTGACAACTTACACAAACATAGACTATAACGAAATATTTTTATTGTTTATTTTAATTCCTTTATTCTTATGATTACAAATTATTGATAAATTATTTATATTACATATTGAAGATATATTGACCTGAACTTAGGCGGAAACGTTTACGAAATTGTTTTTGTTAACGTAAGAATATTTTAAATAGATATATGACATTCGCAAAAAACATTCTGTGTGTGGCTGCATGCTCCTTGTATTTTATATTAAGTAAATATTATTTTGAATAGTTCCAAGTAATGTTTATTAAATGTAAACATATATTTATTTGATACAAGAACCATTAGTTTGATTTAAGTATCATATTTACTTTTATTGAGCAAATATTTACTTATTCTAATTAAATATTTACTTCAAACTATTCAAAAAAATATTTATTCAGATTTAATAAATTTTTTTTCAGTGCGCGATTAAAAAAAATCACAAATGTTAATATGATAATATAAACTTAATTTTGTTAATATGATAATATAAACTTAAGTTTTAATTTTTTATACTGTAATATTTCTTTGATCTTTCATTGTCCATCCGAAAATTCGAAGATCCAGATGAATATTCAATTTTAAATTATTTATTAGACGGTAAATGGAAGGGATCTCCCCTCTCTAAAAAATGTTGATTTAACAGGAACTTATTAGTCAAGTACGCAGTAGTTTGTCACTCGTGTTTCATGCAGCGACTGAAAGTTAAGCGTATGACATCAATTGGACAAGTAAACTTTTTATATAATTTTTTATTATTTTTAATTTTTATTTCGATATGTAAAGAATGTGAATTACATATATAACGATGCATTACAATTTTACTAATAAGGAGAGGCTATGTTCTATTCTTCACCGAATTCACTTCATTTTCATCAAAATTGCAACGATGTTTGAGATAACTACCAAGTGAACATCTGTAAAGTTATTCCCGCTAATGAACCGAGTAAAGAACATTTAAAAATATACCAAAAATCTGAAAATAGTCTAATATCTTGGAAAGTATGTATTTCTGAAAAAAAGTGTCTTAGACAAAAATGGGATGGGCAAGTCAAGGTTGACAGTGCCATCCAAAGTAAAATCAATAAAATTAGCAAGTCAACTTTTTTTTAAACTAAGTTAAGTAAAGTTAACAATCTTGAAAATTTAACTTAATTAAAATACAAATTAATCTATAATAAAATTAATTGAATTAAAAGTTAAGTTAATAAAAAAAGTAATTAAAAAGTTAAAATTAAAAGTTAAATTTGGTTCGAACGAACAATAAAAAAAAAAAGAAAAAATTTGATTATTTTACATAATTTTTCGTATTTTTCCTTTTTCACAGCTTATTAAAGAATCTGGTTATTTTTGTTTACAAATATCGATGATACAATATAAAATTACTAAATTACATACTCATTAGCCTTTGGCATTATATCTAAAGATTGACTTTAAAAAAATCAAATTAAAATTAATAGTTATCGATAAAATGTAACTAAATTAAATTAAAAGTTAAGAGTCTAAAATGTAACTAAGTTAAGTTAAAATTAATTAATTTTTTAACTTTTTAACTTAACTTTTAACTTAGCACTACCCAATCCTGAAAATCAGTAAATACATCTTATTAAACCCTATCACTTTTATCTAAGATACATTTTTCAAAAATGCATACTTTCCAAGATATTTGATTGTTTTTAGATTTTTGATATCTTTTTAAATGCTCTTTACTTGACTTCTAAAGCTTTTTAGCAGGAATAGCTTTACAGGTGCTTTCACTTGCTAGACTGCTCTAACATCGCTGCAAGTTTGATCAAAATCGGTGAAGAGCAGACCGTAGTCTAGCTCTCATTGTAAGTTATATTCGTGCGTTCTGATAAATAAGTTAGATAAAAAGCTCTTTTGCTCTTAGAAGAAATGTGATAACAACTTCCCTTCTAAATGAGCAATTTTATAATAAAATTCGTTTTTGTGCAAAAGATAATTTTTTTTATATTACCGATTTTATATTATTTTTTCCTATTTTTTTATAAATAAAAATTCCTTATTTTCATGTTATTAAATAAATATAATTATTAAATATTAACCCTCCATGTCTTAAGTTTTCACTGCTTTCTTAATTTATGTTTTCTAAAAATTTTTTAAGTTTTAAAAAATCTGAAAAAATTTTGATATATTATACTTTTTCTACACTCAAGAAAACAATTTTATAATAATATGACTCGATATGTTTTTTACTTTTTTTATATGTGTCCGAAATTGAGACAGAATCTCCAAAATTTGTTGTTGCAGTAAAAAGTATATAATTTTTTCTACCAAATTCTTTTAAATATTTCAGAGCCTAAAAAATGTTTGAAAAATAATTAGATGCTAATGGCTCGTTAACTAGGAAAGCAATGAAAAAAAATGTGACATGGACATGATTAATATTTAATAATTAAATAATAATAAATAAGACATTTTGCATTATTTTCTTTATTAAACTTAAGTTTTGAAAAAAAATATTAATAAATATACATTGCAATAAAAAATTGCAACGACATGATGTTCTTTCCATATCGTAATTTATTTTTAAGTATTATTATAGAATTAATAAAATTAATTTTTTGTAACTGCTTCAAGATTCTGTACTTGAATTCTTATTACGAGAAAAATATATCTTATGATCTTTAATCTAACATAATTATATTATTTATTAAATTTTTTGGGAGATTTTAATTTATCCATGTGATCTGAAATAATATTTTTTGCAATAAGTTACATATTTACAGTTTTTACGATAATTTATGGTTTTTAGATAAGTAGCATTATTATTAAATTATGCAATAATCAATTAACATTCCAGATAGCCAAACTCGTAGAAACAGATTTTAAGAAGAGTATGTCAATTTGTCATAGCAGAAAGGCAATAAATTTCACACATACTCTATAATATCTGCCGACGATGTCGACAAATTGCAAAAATATGATAGAGTGCCGATATATTATGTCAGTAAATTGGCAGCAGAGATCGAGCAAAATTTGCCTTTACAGCTCCTGTTCGTTTCTGTTGCTAATCTATTGATGTGAACGGGTTCTAGCGACAGAACAGAATAAAGTCACAGTTATGTTAGTCTGCTAATATTTCTGACTAAATCTGTTGTTAGTCTATCGGCATTCTTTTTAGGTTTTTTTACTGGCACAAGATAAACGTCCCACTAACTGGACCTATGTCCGGACACTTGCATAAAATTTATTATTATTAATCTCAAATGCTTTTTTTTTATTGCTGTATTATAATTGAATTGCATTTAAAGATTACAATTAAATTGTAATATTACGTTTTAAAAAGCGTATTTGAGGTTAATATTAACTTAAATAAATAAAATGTCATGTAAATGTCCAATCACTGAGACCGGGCAATATCTATGTCTAAACAGTTACATAGAATTTTATTTATTTAAACTTAATAAAAAGAAAAGCATAAAATCATAACACAAGATATTCTCTTAGTGATTTAATATATTAATTACATTAATAAATAATTTAGACGTTTCGGACACAATCTGGCCATCTTCAGTAAAATTACAAATATCCATAACAGAACTTACATAAATCAACATTAAATTCAGCGCCAATTATCATATTGCAAACTATGTAGAACAAAAAATTCAATTTTTTGCAACCACGTTTTATGATGTACTCTTACAAGAGGAAAGAATGCATTTATATATATTTATATTTTTGACCGCTGAATTTAATGTTAGATTTATGTAAATATTTAATATAATTTTGTTTTTTATTATTTGTTTTTTATTATTTGGATATTTGTCATTTTGAACACTGAAGATGACCAGAAACGTCTAAATTATTTATTAATGTAATTATATATTAAATATCACAAAGAGAATATCTTGTGCTGTGATTTTATGCTCTTCTTTTTGTTAAGTTTTGATTTATAAACCACGTTTATTATAATTATATATTTTTATTTATTTAAATTAATATTTTAATCTCAAATATTTTTTATCTTAAAGAATTTGAATTATTGTCCTTTGTCATTAAACATCTTATATTTATATTAATATTTCAGCGTACTAATTTTTTAATTGTGGTCATATTAAAAACTTTTTTCTAATATAAATTGTATTATTTACAACTTAAAAAAAAACGCTTAAACGTCCGACTATTGAGACATTTAACTTAATAGTGATATTATTTCAATTTATATAATTGTGCTATAAGTTTGATAAATCGAATTGAAACACAATCTACAAAACTGATAATTATGGCTGTGTGTTCCAAAATTTACTGCCAGCGTTTAAAATACTTTACTTTATGTATATTTTCAGCACCGACATTGAATTTTAGAACAAAGCCGTATTTGCATATTTATATATGAATATTACTGAGCACCAAAACCCACTTTGACTGAAAATGTTTTCTTCTCTATTATATTTTACTTAATATTATTATAAAATTCTTATTTTAATCTATAATATTAAAAAAAATATAATTTTGATAACAATGTAAGCATTATGTATAGCTATCGTAAAATACTGTCTCTTGTTGAAATTTGCCATTTCCGGTAAATAATTTTTCATATATAAATATATGTAAATGTTACGGGTTATGGGTCGCATGGTGGGCAATGTTCGCATTGCCCAAGTTACCAACTTGTATAATGCAGCATTTCCTGCACTAAATTCTAGACATAAAATATACTTGAATTAAATTTGAAGTATATTAAAATCAAATATAATTATATTTGGATTACCAATTTTTGGGCCTTGGTAGAATTTTCACATAAAAATCTATTTTGTGCAGGATTGGGTAATGTTAAGTTAAAAAGATAAAAGTTAAGTTAAAAAGTTACAGAGTTAATTAATTTTAACTTAGCTACATTTTAGACTCTTAACTTTTTAATTTTATTTAGTTATATTTTTTATTCGTAACAATTAATTTTTTATTTAATTCTTTGAAGTTAAATTTCAGACATAATACGCGGCAATAGCTTAAAATGAAGTGAGGGTTGCAGAAGTGAGCAAATTTACTAAGTGTTGATCAATGATAATAAATATTTTAGTGAATTTTCTCATTTTTGTAATTTTCACCTCATTTCAAATTACACCTCCAAATTTCAATCTGTCAGAAATATATTTCGATGTATCTAGTTTTTGATAGGTTGAAATTTATTATTCCTTATTATTATCGCTACTCCCTCGTATTGTGTCTGAAACTTTAGTCATACAACAGACCAGTATTCATAGTCAAATTTTATATACTAAACAGTATATATAAAACATATAAATAAAATATAGAGTATTTTTTAAATAAAGTATAATATTTGTCATTTCCGTTATTTATAAGACTAAAACTCTAGAATCATAAATGAAAAAAATAAAAAAAATGAATTTAACTTTCAACTTTTCAATTACTTTTTTTTATGAACTTAATTTTTAATTTAATTAATTTTATTATAAATTAACTTGTATTTTTACTAACAATAAGTTAAATTTTCAAGGTTATCTTTAATTTAACTTAGTAAAAAAAAAAAATTAACTTTCCCAACTTTAATTTTGTATATCTGTAATTTCAGATAATTAAGAATTTATCCGGAATTTATGATTAAATTATATCTAATTTTTATTTGAAAATACATATTAATAGTTTAAACAAAGATTTCTATTTTTAATATATTTAATCTATTTAAAGCTCCTAACTAGTCACAACAGCCATATTGAAATCGTGACGTCGAAGCGAGGAATGACATGTTAATTTATGTTGCATGCCATTTTTAAATAAAGACAATTTGAATAAAACGAAATGACGAGATTGCTTTAAAATACTTGTAAAATCGATGAAAACTGTCCTTTCTTCCCTTGATAAATAGTTATAAAGTGAGTTTATATTTGGACAGAAACACACGATCTTACAACTATTGAAACGAATAAAATATACGCTTTTACATATAAAATTCCAAAGTAACTTTAATTTTAATAGATAATTACGATTTTGATAAGTACGAGACAAGTCACATTTTCACAATTAAGCAAATAATAACGAAATAGCAACATAAATTTCGTCGTCACTTTTTTACGCCTACAAGTTCAGCCATTTATCGATGCAGCGCTGTAACACACATACAAGTACATGTCCATATAGCTGCGTTCGACAATGCAAATCTGAGACGTCGGAGTGCTCTTTTTCTACAGTGCATATATGCTATAATATAAGAACACTACCACGCCTCAAATTTGCATTATCAAACGCAACTTATGTACGTGTTCTTGCCATCGGCACGCCGAGAGTGAAACAGCGAGCTCTTTTTCACACTAGTCATCACTTACTTCAAGCGATCGAAAATGTCTTCTCGGCAATCTTGACCGCTCGGCCCACGATATCGATAAAGGACGAGGATCATTCTAACATATAAATAACATAAATTTTAATAAATTGTAGTAATAGTGTACACCTTCCATTTATCTACATAGAATAGTGTAAATCAGGTTAAAACGCAACAATTTATGAGATATTTAATTATTTACGATTTTTCATGTGCATTATATACCTCCTTCATAAACTGGAGTAGCAAGAATAGTTCAGAGTCAGTAGAAGTAGAATTTTACCGGAAAAAAATTATAAACCAGCATTTCTCTTCACGAAAATCTTCGAAAGACCATTAGAAAAGAAATGCGTATGTTGAAACTCGAGACTTGTAAAGAAAATAGGCGAAAAAAAAATCGAATAGTTGCAAAAAGCACGTTTTTTCGCTTAAAAAACGAACGATATTGATTATATGGAAAAAAATGTAGGTATTTGAAATATCTACAAAATGAGACATGGAACATTAAAATCAATCTATTAGTTAAATAAAGAAAAAAATAAAAATCATCGGAAAAGATTTTTTTTCACTCGCTTTCTGTTCATTGAGATTTAAACGTAAAGCTTCAAAATTTTTGTAAAAGAAAATCTAGCCCTGAACAAATGTAGCAAAACAAATCTAGCCCTGAACGAGCCTGAAATATTCATTAGTTTTTGCAAAAAGCTCATTTGCTCATTAAAAATCTGCCTGCAGAAAACTTAATTACTTACATCTTTGAGCAGTCGCACAGTAATTTACAGGAGTGATTTTTCTTCTTCAAGAATTGCACTATCACGTACATTTAGTAACAAAATGATTTTTTGCAGTTAAACTATTATAAAATGATTTTGAAAAGTGGGTATCTTTTTTTCGTATAAAAAAATAGAATAATTTTGCTAATATGCAGCAGTGCAGTGTATTAATTCGCTGGGTCATAATAACGGCCCGACTTATCGAAAGTAAGAAAATATAGTACTAAAAAGTTGATAAAAAATTCTGAAAAATTTTTTAGAGTTCTATGAGAAGAAAATCAATGATTTTTGTCTCATGCAGTTTTTCTGTAAAGTTGATAGTATTTAAATATTAGGTGTTGGAATTAATTCGTAGCGTTTTTAATGAAAGAATGTTATTTATTTCACATGAGCATTAAAAAATACATTAATGAAAGTACTTCCCATCACTTGTAAAACGCTACGAATTAATTCCAACACCTAATAAAAAATAAACGTCGATAAGTCGAGCCGCTACTATGATCCAGCGAATTAATGCACTGCACTGTTGCACATTAGCAGAATTATTCTATTTTTTTATACGAAAAAAAAGATACCCACTTTTTAAAATCATTTTATAATAGTTTAACTATAAAAAATCATACAGTGTACAATCCCATTTGTTCCATAGTTAATTTGAATATATCAGTATTTCTAATCAAAAATATAATTAGAATATATCTGGAAATTCAAATGATTTTGGAATATATTCGCTTTTACAGACAACAGTTACAGTTTGGCCAAATGTGAATTTCAAGGTATACGCAGGTAGCAAGCTACGTCATTTTGACATTAGTTTGCTACTAGGGTTAATTTATATAGCTATCCACTGCACAAAACCACATTTGACCAAATATGTGTCAACTCTTATTGGAACTTATTTGGGATTTAGTGCAGGATTGTCAACTTGCGGACTTGCGTAGTATATAGTATAAACATAAGTAAACATATATTAACAGTCATAAAAATTTATTATAATATTTTATCATTCGTGTTATTTTATTATTAGATTATGAATGTGGACAACATAATCAATTTTTAATGATGAAAAACAAGAAATCTTAACATTAACAGTTATGACAATAACAGAAAAAATAATCTTTAGCATTATATGTAATACTTTTTGCCGATTATATTTCAATCATAGCAATTATCATATAGTGTTGCGATTATAGCAATGTCGATCTTTTATCTGATAAATATACCTGTTTATAAAATATATCTGTTTTAAAATGCGTAATTCTTTTGCATATATTTACTTTAAATTATCGTTTTTAGTGCAAGAGATATAACGTAAAGGCATTTTTTTTATTGTGCAAATGCTATTTATGCAGTTGAACCATTTATAAAACGTACTAGTACCTCAGTCTGTCATACAGCGTTGCAAGCATCGTATGTCACCGAAGATATCAAATAGCACGTACAGTAAGTAATGCAGAAATACGAATTAATCCATTCCTTTTCGGATTTGGAAATATCGGATTTTTGAATTAATGCAAGAGACTCAATTAGCAATTCAGAAAAGAATATATATTATAAAGAAAGATAATAAAAAAGTACTAATAAAAAATGCCAAATGTATAATAAACATCCATGAGTGTATACAAGTTTATATAAAAATAGTAATCAATTTTAAAAGATAGAAAAAAATAAAGTTATGATTTGACACTAACTTTTAAATTTATAGAAATATATCATCGTTCTGTTTTGTTTTGTCTATAAAACTTTAAAAAAATATAACTTGATTACAAGTGTATAAGCATTGTATAATTGTATGCTGGTTCTTATGAGACTCGTCAAATCCTTAATTCATTTAAGATATTTAATAAATAGTGATATACAACGAATTTAAAAAAAAAATAAAAAACATTATTAAAGAAGTAAGAAAAATTTTTTAAACTTTTTTTTAAATTAATTGTTTAAAAAAAAAAATTTTAAATTATTTTATAATATTGTATTTATCAAATCTGTTAATAAGATGTTATATAATTGTTATTAATATAGCTATACTAATATAGCTATATTAGTATAGCTATATTATTACTAATATATCCATTATTATCAAATTATAGAATAGCTATACTAATATATTCGTTATTATCAAATTATAGAATATACGATATACTATTAATTAATAGTACTTGATATATTTTTTCGTATCTTTCTTTATATACATATAATTATTATAAATTATTTTTTATATACATATAGTTCTTTATATACGTACAATTATAAAAAATTCTATTAATGTAACTGCCTTTTATGATTATGTGATATCGTTATATATGTAATTAGAAAATAATTTTACAAGTTTATTTTTAGATTCAAATATTTTCCCAGTATAAATAATATAAACATATATGCTAGATAAATATTTGACAAAAGTATTAATATTTGACTCTTTTCCTTTTAAAATAAAATTCTACTTACGAACAATATTTTACAATTAGCTATTTCTATAACAATAATTGTTCAACCGGTAATTGCTTTATAGATAATTGCTAAAATAATTAATTCTTCGAGGTTATCAGTTATACTATAAGTAAGGACAAATCATCATTTGTGCAGTTTGAAGAGGTAGAATATATAGATATTTAAAAATAGATATTAAAAAATTACAAATAGAATGTATACTTAAAAAATTAAAAATATTGAAGTATACAATTTATTTTTGATACTGCGTTCTACTAAACATTACAGTATGCTATTCTTTATCTTGTATGAACGACAAATTTAATTTTTAATTATTTATATCAAAAAAGAATAATTTCGAAGATGATATATTTAAAAAAAACAATAAAAAGGATTAAATAAATAGAGTGACACGAATCGCTTACCCAATAATTATCTTCCTATTATTAAAAGTATATCCTTTCCGACACAACCAATACTTTAACACTTAGTTACCATCAACCTTCACATTTTCTTTTTAACGATGGTAAAATACAGACAACTAAATATTTTAATATCAGAATGATCTTTCCATCATACAAATTAAGTTAATTGTTACATAAAAAAGTGATGTATGTTTTTCGACAATTATACAGGTACAAATACATAATTTAAGTTAAGATTATTTAATTAATTTGCATATATTATAGTTATTTATTAATCGTGTATATTAGGAATTGGAATTGACAAGCAATTTAATAATTTGATGCTACCATCAAGTATCATATTATAAAGATGTTAATATGTTGAAACTGTTAATAAATTTATTGCGAAAAATATTACTTCGGCCGGAAGTCGAACCCGGATCTCTTGTTTTCCGTGCGAGTGTTCTAAGCTTTTAGACTACCGAGACCTTAGTAATATTCTTCGCAATAATTAGCATATAAAGAAACAACGTCTCTTTAGATGACGTAAATAAACATTATTATATATTATTATCAAATAAACATTATTATATATTATTATCAAATCGATGTTTTAACACAACGTTTTTCATATTGACATCCAGTGCAAGCTTATGTGCTCCTTATTAATTATATTATTTTAATTATTGATTTGAAAAAAAATGACAATTATTTGTTATAATTATTTGTTAATAGCGTGAAGCAGATTTTTTGAATTTTCAATCGGATAATTCAAAAACAAAAATGGTGCCAAATATTTTAAGTACAGATTCAAAAACACTCACGGAGAAAGATTTACAAAATGAGGAATCTTCGATTACTACAAAGACGATAGATGAAAATAACGAGCAAAACAGAAGCGAGAATTATACAAGAAGTGAAGGCAAGTTCAAGTGGGAGCTGAAATGGATGAACATCCTGTATATTAGTTTTCTCCACTTATGCTTCGTATATGCCTGTTTTACTTTTAACTTTTTCGAAAATCTGATGACGACTGCTTGGAGTAAGTATTCTTTGGAAAATTCTTTTAATAATTTGATTCCTTGATATTATAAAAAAACTACATAATAAAAAAAAGCAAAATTTATATTATCAACGAATTAATCATTAAAATTGTAATGCATGTTTATAAAAAATGCCACAGTCGTTTTTCTGACAGCAGATTTAAAGACAATTGATTAGATTGACTCACGCGATTGGAGAGAGCACGCAATAGAAGCTTAACAATAAACCAGCAAACTACTGTTAAAAATTTCTCATTTCTATTATACCATATTGATCATAAATCATCTTGAATTGTCAAATTAGTAAAATCCATGCTATTTACATGGTGCTCTTGAGAAATACGGATTATTATTCACAATTTTAAAGCATTTCTAGTGTTCTTATTGCGTTCGACCTTTTTTGTTTCAAGTATATGGCATGATAATAATAGGAGGCTTTGGCGTCACCGGCGGTGTTCATCGTTTTTGGACCCATCGATCTTATAAAGCAAAATGGCAGCTTAGAATTATACTTGCCGTCTGCTTTGCTGCTGCTAACATGGTAAATAAACGTTTATAATTACCGTTTTATACGTTGCAAGACGGAAGAATTTTTCTTTACAATTTTCTTTTAGAATAACATATTCGAATGGGTGCGAGATCATCGGGTGCATCACAAATATACTGATACGGATGCGGATCCGCATAACAGTAACCGAGGATTCTTTTTTTCCCATGTGGGTTGGTTGATGATGAAGAAACATCCGGATGTGATCCGAAAGGGTTATGAGATCGACATGAGCGATGTATTGGCTGATCCTATTGCTGTATTTGCTATCAAGTAAATTTGTGCAGGAAATTATATAAGTTATACGAAATAGTTTTATATTGAAAAAGACAAAAGAACATAAGAAGAAAGAAAGATATTACGAAAATGTTTTTGCCGTGTCCTCGGAAAATGTGTATTTATAATTATGATAATTTTATGTAATTTTACATAATTTTATGTTAACCTTCTCAACTTTCCCAAACATAGGACATTTATGAAATTATATAACCAAATCTTGTACAAAATTTGTAATTTGCATTTATAGGAGTATATTTTCAAAAATAGGTGTAGAAATTCTAATATCTTTTAAAATATTGACAACTTTTGTGCTAGATTTTGTCATATATTTTCATAAATGTTGTTTTATAAGAATTTGATTCATTTTGAAAGCATATATTTAGTATTCCGATATTTTTTGCAGCCTCTCATGGTGAAAATTTTTCTCATAATTTTTATACAAATTGGAACATTTTTCAGAAATACTAAGAAAGTTTACATTTTCTCTCAGAATTTTTCACAAATGAATTCTAAAATATTCTGAAATTTCTCATCCCATAATTAAAAAAAAATATTTTTTAATTTTTTAAATTTTATAACATTTCATCAGAAATTATACTTACAAAAAATTTTAGAAATCTCTTACAATATTTCATAATTAACATACATGGAAATTCTGAGAAAAGATGTAGATTTTTTGAGAAGTGTTTCAATTCGTATAAAAAATGTAAGAAAGTTATAAAATTATATAGAAATTATGAAAAATTATATAATATGAAAAATTATATGAGAAATTTTCACCAGAATCTTTTAGAAAATTATTTATATAAATTTTTTTACGTAAGATGTAAAACTGTGATAAATACACACCGTAATTAATTAATGCTATTTTTCAGATATTCTATGATATTAAAATTTATATTCGCTTTCCTGCTTCCGGTGATGTTGCCTGTGTATGCATGGAATGAGACTTGGTATAGAGCTTTCGTGTCACAGATTTTTATTCGTTCTATTTTGACTTTAAATTTCACATGGAGCGTCAACAGTGTGGCTCATATCTGGGGCTCAAGACCATTTGATGCGTAAGCAAATAATTAATATCAAAATTATTATATTCACATATAATCAATTTGATCCAAAAAAATCTTTTATCATTTTGTATCGCCTAAGAATAATTTTGTTCCATTTATTTTAATGACAGGCATATAAATCCAACAGAAAACCTATTCGTTAACTGTGCTACGGTAGGTGAAGGATCGCATAATTATCATCATGTTTTCCCGTGGGACTATAAGGGTGCCGAGTATAACAGTTTCCTAACCACAAAGCTCATTAATTTCTTTGCGAAAATCGGCTGGGCATACGATCTCAAAGAACCGTCGAAAAAGCTTATAAAAATCGTTACGATGAATAGAGGTGATGGAAGTCATTCTTTGTGGGAAGCTGTGCCATATTCAGCTAATAAAATTGAATAATAAAAATAACAATTGTCTCATGATAGCGAGCTTTTTGGATCAGTTAACAACAAATGTACGCGATCAAGAATTTACTTACTTAAGATAATTTATTAAGTTAATAATGTTGTTATAATATTATAATATAATAATGTTAAAATATAAACTTGGTTTTTAGATTTCCCAATAGCACATGTTGGTTTTATGTATGTTTCCTAAACGCTTGTAAAACATATGTTCAGGAGAGAGAGAGAAACGTCTATAAAATGTATATGAACCAATAAGTGCTACTTGGGTTTAATATTTCAGTAGAAGTAAAGATATTGTATATATATATATATATATATATATATATATGTATGTATAATTTACAAAAATCCGCGATTAAGTTTATTACGAACTGTTTTATTGTTATTTTACTTAAAGCGTGGAAAATTACAGAGAAGATTACTTGGGAAGAGATGTCAAGTAGTAACCAAATAAAATTAATAGAATTTTTATAAGAGAGTGTTAACTTTTCTTATTTGTTAAAAACACGTTTACGGAACACAACTTTGTTACGTAGTTGAATTTGGCGTGAAATACCTGACGTCTAGGCGCCAAGAAAATACTTTACTTCAGATAGGTAGCAGGTCAAGTCTCATTTCAAAATAAGAATTTAGAGATATAGAGTCTTAAATCTTTTTCAGGATTAAATTGTTCTTAATGATTACGCCGTTATAAGTGCTTGTAAAATCATAAAACTTGTTTTACGTCTGAAAAATTAATGTTGTTTCTATACATATTGATTATTGCGAAGAATATTATTAAGGTCTCGACCTAATCTAAAGACTTAGGACGCTCACATGGAATGTTAGAGGTCTTGGCCGAGATAATATTTTTCGCAATAAATAAATTTATTTACAGATTTCCAATATACTAAGATCTTCTTAACAGATGCCTATTAAGCAACAAAATTTAATTGTGATATCAGTAGTTTAGCTGCGTGTTTAAGTTCGAAAAAATTAATTCGCCGCGCAGTTCAAATGACTAGAAAATAGTATATGCGTGTACATATGTTCAGTATACATAAATTCACATTAAATTATTTAAACATTAAAGATCCAGCTTTGACTGTTATGGACTTTTATTTTTTATTTTCTATTGGTTGTGTTTTGGACATATACGATAAAGATTCTTATTATTTATAAAACATTTCTATTCAAAATATTTTTTTATATTTTTTATTACTTCGGAGATATTTGCGTAGACATAAACATCGTTTTTTTTTTCAAGGAAGTTCCAGAATCAGCGTAATGTCAAAACTTGAATGGAGTGTTCGTATCTTATCGATCAATTTTCTCGCGAAAGCGATTCAAGGATATCTCAGCGTGTAAAAGTGGAACTCAACATTTACGTCCGTCGGTTCTGCCGGTGGCGCATGCGAAATTGCGAGAGACCGTATCGTAATATTGCGCATTAGCTATCTCTATCGGTCTTGCGAATTAGGACAATCCTCGCCCTTTGTCTGACTGCGCGACTGCGCGAGTGACCGAATGTATGCTTTCACGCACTTCCCTTAGGAGGAAGACCCGACTTGGAGATATCTTGCTATAACGATGATCGATTTGTACTTGGAGTCCCGGGAGCGTAAGTTATTCTCAGCGAACACGGCTTTTTTCATTTTCAACGTTTGTGTATGTATCGCGTACTTTGCTCCATAACGAAAAAATGCGAAGTGGTCTCTCTTCATAATCCGTGAAACCACGACAGCTTTAATTCGATGTAGACTCTCAACAGTGAACTCTCCAATATCGACATTGCACCGAGGGTGAGTGCCTCGTGCATCCGCGAACGTAATTTGGTCGCTGCGGATCGAACTGTATTATTTTCGCGTTAAGATTTTCATCGTACCTGGAGGCAATACTGGTTCTGAGGAAGGTCTTTGTTGGTCGCAATAATTCGCAGCATTTATGATCAAACCGAAGATTTTTGCTCGCATTCTGATTCGAGATCTCAGTCGCTCGGCTGTCCGCCGTTTTGAAGTGTAATGCAGATTCCGTATTGTTAAAAAAAAAAAAAAGGAAACTGTGAAAGTGATTTCTCAAGCCTGACTCTTATCGCTGCTCTTCCCTCTATTTCCCATTCTTTCTATAAAAACGCGAATCAGTTCTCGCGGAACAACCGATTCGCAACAAAAGTGTTTTCACCCCTAAAATCGAATATAAACAGTTTAAAAAGAACAGTTTTAAAAGAATTGTAATTAGGTCCATCTATTCTAAACTTATGCAAAGTTTCAAATTCTTTTTTATTTTACATTTACCGATTTTCCTTGTGGGTAAACAGACCTGTGTAATTTATAGTATTTATATTTCTCGCTGCATCACAGCTGACGCTCATAAATCTCATCGATCATACAAAGCAAAGTAGCTTATGAGATTTATCCTCACAATTTTCCAGTTGTTTTGTTCCAGTTCAATTTTTTGCTGCTTTTTAATTTTGGCGTTAACTTTTTTTCTCTTGCTAAAGTATCGTATAAGATGACATGTCTAAATAGACTAGGAAAGTTTTACTTTTTACGAAGTTCCACATTTTTATTTTTCAAAATTTAAAATTCTTAGTGCATTACATTTTTTAAAATATACATTTTTTATAATATTTACAAACGAGTAAGGAAATATTGAGTGACGCACAAATTGACTCGAATTCGTATACACAAAGGATTCTTATTTCGCATATCGATTAACTTCTGGTTCATAAGCCTCTCGATGTCGCGGTCAGAGGTCAGAGGTACTACAGATGCGTGATTGCAGTAATCGGGACATAGATGCATTCGTGGTATTTCAAAGTGTGACAAAAATAACTTATCGCGGGAATAAGATCTAGCTAATTATATATGTGTAATAATTTAAAGATTCTTTATTTTAGATCGCATATGAGAAACACAATCAATACTAGAAATTTAAAATGCCTACAAGCTAAGACGCTCGTACGAAATGCAAGAGATCCGGGTTCAAGTCCCGGCCGAGGTAATATTTCTCGCAATAATTTTATTAACAGTCTCAACATATTAACATTTTTATAATATGATGCCTGATGAGTATCAAATTATTAAAATTGCTTGCCAATTTATTTCGCGATTACTAGAGTAGTTTTAATAATTGCATTTCCGGAAAAACAATTCGGCGCGCAATTTGAAAAGATATGGTATATATGCAAATACACATACAGTGTATATTAGTAATTCAAGATTGAATTATTTAAAGCAATGAAGATTCAGCTTTGACCGTAATAGGCATATTAAATTTCTAGTATTAATTATAATAATTTAATTGCTACTAAACCATACAGTACAACATCAAATAATGTAACAATTTGTTTCGATATATATGCATATTGTGAAATCTGAAATCTGTTATCAATCGAAAATAGCGTTAACCTTCCTGAAAATTAATAAATTTAAGTAATAAATTTAATAAATTTAATAAATTTAAAGTAGTAAGTTAATAAGTTTAAAATAAATCTGTTCGAGTAGTTTGAAGAGAAAAGAAAAAATAGAAATAGAGCGAAGAGAGGAGAGTGAAATGGGGTTGCGATTTTTGAGAATTGGAAAAATTACTAATTGCTTCCAGGAGGTTGGAAAAGTGTTGCAAGATAAGAAGTGATTAAAAATATGAAGGAGAGATAATCAAAATATTGTGAATAAGAGGATTATATATCTTGAAGATTTGTGCAGATCGGCGGAAGTGAGTTTTGTGCGCTTAAAGATATTAAACATCGATAGCTGTGATAAGAGCAAAGGTAAAGATTTTTGAAATGTTATGGTTAGAACGATGGTTAGAAAGATGGTAGGAACAGGATGACATAAAAGTAGAAGAACTTGGAAAAGAGTCAATGAAGCGTTTGTTGAGAAGATATGGGTTGAACAGATGAATTGAGAAAATGGGTAGGTACGACGGGAGAAGATGACACCGAGAAGACGGTGAGATTCAGTGTGGAGAGAGATTTAATAGAAAGACCTATTTTCATGATGAATAATGGAAGTGTGCAGTTATGAAGCTCTCTATAACGCAGTCAGTCATAAAGTCTTGACAAGCATGCTTGAATTTATCAAAAGCGCGAAACTCCTACTCTATAAACTTTTTAACTGTCGCATTTAGCAACGGTGTAAACCATCTGGTTACACAATCGAAGAGATCGAAGTAAAATAATACGATATAGAATGAGTAGAAAAAAAGTGTCGCTAATTCATGTGCCTAATGTTGATTTGTTTCGACATTTAGACAAGTTTCCGGGCAGAAATGGAATTTTATCATTATGATGTCATAATACAATTTTTCGATATTTGTTTTTTGATATTAAAAAAACAGTAAACTGTGCTTGGCTGTTGCTGGAGTTCTATACATATTTTTTAGGAAATCCTAAAGACGATTAATCATTGAAAATAGCGCTTATACACAAACGATTTACGAGTCATTGACACATCATTATATCAATATCTCACTCACGCATGTCACATATGCACATAAATTTTTGTATAACAATTACATTTTAATTAGACATCTTTTTAAGTCTTTTAATAGACGTCCAATTTTAGAAATTCCATACTGTTTCTTTATACAAACTACTAGTCTGTGGACTATTATTTCGTAAGTACAGATTGCACAGCTATTATATAAAGCGAATGTCACGATGTGACAGCTCTGGAGCGTCATATTGGGCTAAGAAATGGTAAAAAAGATCTCAATTTCAAAATTTTGTCATTCTTCAGCAGTGACTCCACCTCACAGACATGTACAGGGTCCGGCAAAATGATCTCCCACATTTTGCACCGCCACTGATTAAAATGTGGGAGATCATTTTGCCGGACCCTGTATTAGTGTGTGTATTTTAATCCTAAAAAAGGATTTTTAAACAAGTAAGAGAGGAAAAAAGTAATTGTTATACAAAAATTACATGGTTTAGTCGGTAAGACAGACGATTTTAGCATTCCCTTAACAGATTTAGGGTATTTAAATAAAATATATCATTTAAATTGATTAGAAGATAGTAAATTCTCATTGATTTTTTAGTCACTCTGCTATCATATTTTATTATCAGATATTTTTGTTGGTATTTTTCCGACAACGTTTACAACAAATACTTTACAAAATTGACAGATTTGATTATCTAGGTGTGTAGAGTAAAGTTATCGAAATCGCACCAACTCCTAAATCGCACTGCTGCGCTTAAAAATTCCATTACTGTTATTTACATACTTTCTTACTATTATTTAAAAATTACATGATACTGCAACGCTATACTCCGTTATACTGCTCGTGACATGAAGCGCGATAGGAATATATTCCCAGATTACCTAAATAGAACAACAAATCATTATGATAACAAAATGATCATTAAAAGTTATTATTTAATCATTTCCAATTTATTTTAATTCATTTTGACGTTATCATGATTTGTTGCTCTGCTTGGATAACCAAGCGTGATTTAGCTAATTAGTATATTAGACAAACTATAATGTATTGCACGAGTTGTTATGAAGTTGTCATCAATTTGCTAACATCGGAATCTTATGTGCATTAACTGAATTAGAAACATGAGTTAGAAACATGAGTTAGAAACAAGTAGTAAGACATCATCAGTTTATGAAATTTCAAGAATAAACATTGAGAATTAATAATTAGAAACATGAGTTAGAAACATAAGTTAGAAACAAGTAGTAAGACATCATCAGTTTATGAAATTTCAAGAATAAACATTGAGAATTAATAACATCTCATGTTGATAGCAAAATAATGGCACGCGATGAGCTCACATATTTCATATAGTATATTTTATATAGTATATTGTGTCAACATAATGACAAATTGATATACATATATTGATACACATATATTGATACACATATATTTTATATACTATCAAGATGTTACCAATTGATATCATCAAATTTTATGTGAAGACAACATTTTACGCATAATAAGGAAGAATCTTGTCCTTAATCAACATCTACTGCAACATAACGGTGTTTTGAATTCATTTTGCTATCTGAGTTGTTATTTACATAAATAAAAAAATCTTAAGAGTGTTGCTATTTTTCAACGTATTTCATAACAGAATTATAGAAAATATAAGTTAACTAGCTTAAGTCTTAATCATTTGTCATGATTAAAATATTATTAAAATTAAATTAATTAGATTAAAATTTGCTTTACATTTTTGTTTATAAATTATATAAGTAAAAATTTAAAAAATGTTTCCTAAACCAGTTTTCTAAAGCACACCACAATCTAATCTTCTAAATTGCACGTTACATAATATTATTATTTTTACATTTCTTAATTTTATTTCATTTATTCCATTTATTATTATGTATTAAAAATGTATACTGTAAACCTTCGAAATGTTTATTTTGTTTCACACAGAAACTTCTTAAATTACTTCTTGAAATTATCATGTTTCAGAAATTATATATATTCTTAAGTTTTTAAAAGTATATAAATATATTAAGATACAATTTGTTGCTTTTCTTATATAATTTAAAAATTTTTTTTTAAATTCTCATTTTAAATGTTATAATAGCGCAAACAAATTACAAAGAAATTATGAAAAAGAAAAAAATGCAGTTTATTATGCTGTAAAAAACTTAAGAATATTCTTCATAATTTTTGCATTATGAGACTTTACGTGAAAAGTGCGATTTCGGCAATCTTAATCTATATATATATATATATGGCAATTTTGAGTTTTACCTCATTTCTCAAGAAACTTTTTATACAAATATTAAGCATATACATATGTAATGATTATAATTATACAATTTTTTTTAACTAATTATAAATAATTATTTAAAATATAAGACATTACTTTTATAATAATTTTTAAATACACTGAAAAATTTAATACAAAATTAATATAATTATCTGTGCATTAATACATTTTTTGTTAAAAATTATATTATTTTCATTGTAAAACTTATGTATTTATAAAAATAAAAACCTTTTATTAGATTATAATATAATCTTTCTAGTAAATTGTTTATTATTGTCTATAATCTTTTTAATATAAGTCAAATATATATCAATAACGGAGCATAAAGGCTGTATAAGGTAACAATGCAATTATATATTAAATCACTTTGCATGTGTACATCAATAGACGTTTCAATTATGTATCTGGTCATCTTCAATATCAAAATTAATAATACAAATTGTTATATCATTATCATATGTCTATCTAGAAAGTGTTTTTCTTTGTTGATATCTATAGTTTTAGCTTTATTTTTCTTTGCCTCTTTAATTTCCATTGTTTAATGTAAACATTTATTGTTTAATGCAAACATTTATTGTTTAATTTTTGAAATCATCCCTAACATCTCAGATCCGCACAGAAGTCTCAATTTCTATAATATTGTCACGATACATAAATCTATATTGTATAAACAATAAGTATAATAACTTTCGAATTTGCAATACAAAAATCCTAATAACAACTGGTAATCGAACAAAAGAAAGTAGATGTATAATTAATTAAAAAATTATTAAATATATATCAAATTTTTTAGTTAATTATACATCTATTTTTTAAAATATATATCAAATTTTTAAATTAATTATACATCTATTTTTTTGCTCGATTATCGATTGTTATTAGGATTTCTATATTTTATGTTAGTCGTTCTTTAACAAACACAAGTAAGAGATAAAAATTTAAATTTTAAAATAGATAAAAAACTTCAAAAGTAAATTAAAATTTATAATTAATAAGATTGTTAAGAAAAATTATTTTAATAATATCTGGGAGTTAACGAAAATATCAAAGGATATATTATAAAGTTTCGTATATTAAAACCCTGACAGGATTTCATAAAGACATTTATCGGCAATATGATAATTAAAGAAAACATAAACGTAATAGTAAAGTAAGGTAAGGAATTGGGATGAGTGGAAAGGAGAGAATTAGTTAAAGAGGGAGTAGCTGACAAAGGAAGAAAAAATATATGTCTGGTAGCTTCTAAGTATCGTCCCAACTAAAACTGTGGTTCGTTTCCAATCTATTACTCGAAATTACTGACAGAGCACCTGAGAATTTATTATACACATTAATATATCCTCGGGTGCCTTGTCAGTAATTTCGAGTCATAGATTAAAAACGAATCACAGTTTTGATTGAGATGATGTGAGTATTTTGGATATGGAACCTTTTTATTATAGAAGATTGATTTCGGAAATGATTTTTACAAAAAGACATAAAAGACTGATTTAAACAAAGCGATATTGAGAGGTTGCCAGATATATATTTTTCCTTCCTTTGTCAACTTCTCTCCCTTCAATTAATTCCCTCCTTTCCACTCACTAGTTCCTTACTTTACTTGGATTACATTATGCTTATGTTTTTTCTATTTGTCACATTGCCGACAAATGTCTTCATGAGATCCTGTCAGGGTTTTAATATACAAAACTTTATAATATATTCTTTGGCGTTTTCGTTGACTTACAGGTATAAAAATTATTAAAATAATTTTTCTTAACAATCTTATTAATTATAAATTTTAATTTACTTTTGTAGTTTTTTATCGATTTTAAAATTCAATTTTTTATCTCTTACTTTCATTTTTTGTGTTTGTTATATTTAAAGAACGATTAACATAGAATATAGAAATGGGTGCATTTCGTTTCACGCATGATGCATCATTTATCCTTGTTGTTCATCAAACATTAAATAAGGATAAATGATGCATTATGCACATCATGCGTGAAACGGAATGTACCTCTAATGACGACCGGTAATCGAATAAAAAAAAAGATATATAATTAACTAAAAAATTTGATATATATTTAATAATTTTTTAGTTAATTATATATCTACTTTCTTTTACTCTATTACCGGTCGTTATTAGGATTTTTGTATTGCTGTGCAAACATTCGAAAGTTATTATACTTTATACAATATAAAGTTATACATCATGACAATATTATAGAAACTGGGAGGATCTGAGATATTAGTGATGACTCAAAAATTAAACAATAAATGTTTGCATTAAACGAAGTAGTATTAAAAGAACAAAGAAAAATAAAGTTTAAATTAAGTTGTCGACAAAAAATCCTTTCTAGATAGACAGATAATAATAAGATATAACAATTTGTATTAAATTTTTTAATTGTAGACAATTAGTAATGACGTAACGTATATTGTAAGTACGAGTAGCATTGAATATCTATTTAATTTTTATACTGAAAATGATACGTAGTCCAAACGTCATCGATGTAAACATATAAAGATTTAATTTTTATACATAATTGTATTATTATCTTGCGAAGGTTTTTGTGCTCCTTTATCAATTTATTTTGACTTCGTTTTGAAAGCCGTTATTTAAAGATAAGTCATATAATTTTGGACATTTAAACAAAACGATGAAGCATTTATTATTTAATACGAAAATTTTATTTTAACTTATTAATTTATTATATTATCTTATATTATTTTCATATTTTAAAATTATCGCTATGTATTTTTCAGATAATTGGGGACACTCTTTTTATCTACTCTAACACAATATATCGCTAATAGCGCTTCACGAGCACAGTCTGTATCTATCGATGTGACTTCAAGTACAATATAATTATACTTTATACGTAAATAGTTATTGCTATCAGTATGCACGACACAATACCAAACAATTCTCATGATGACACGTGTGATATTAAGTGCAAAGAAGAAATTATTACGAAAAGAGAAATACGAAAAACGGATATTGTGTGGTTTACGGTCTTTTATTTATTGATGATGCACACCATTGGACTTTACGGTTTAATCACGTTCAACTACTTTGAAAATTTAAGGACAACTTTGTGGTGTAAGTTTGTGTAAAAAATATTTAAAAATTTAAATTTTATATTGTAATTTTTTGTTGTAAAATAATTATTTAACAAGAGTAGAGCAAGACTTTTCTTGCAATAAATGTTTCTAAATAAAATACATTGAACAGTTGAATGCATGTGCTTTGAAAAAATAATATAATATATCATGATTGTGTAATGTAATTTAAAATACGTTAAAAAGATATATTTCCTGCCAAAAGTCATATAATATTAAAGTTAAAACTGGCGAAATAGCCATGCTTGACTTTATAATTATCAGCTATAATTATTATAATTAATGTTATATTACATATAAACTAACATTTTTTTTTATATTTTCAGTACTAATTTTGTATAACCTAGGATGCATCGGTGTGACTGCTGGTGCTCATAGATTTTGGTCTCATCGATCGTACAGCGCTAATCTACCGCTCAGGCTCATCCTTTTCGTTTGTTACTGTTCGAGTGGAGGGGTAATAATCAAAAGAGCTTATTTATTATGTAAACCGAAATACAATTTATTACGAAAATCTAATTTAATAACATTTTCAATGTGCATTCCAAATTAAAGTCAATTCAATTGTTATGCATACAAAGCGCATTTTTTATTCGAATACTGAGTCAAAGATGTTACATAATAACCGGAAAATTCATGCAGTTTTAATTTAGGTATCTATTTATAAGATTGACTATTTTCTAAAGACACATCCCGGCTTTATCGATTAGACGATTGGCTTCAATGAGGACAGGCTTTAATGCTACATTTCTTTATATATATAGGTCTCTATTTTTAGTTGGGTACGGATTCATCGTGTACATCACAAATACGTCGACACAGATTTAGATCCTCACAATAGCCGACGCGGCTTTTTCTTTTGCCACATAGGTTGGATTCTAAGAAGACTCAGGCCTGAAATTATTCAAAAATTACGTGAGACTGATATGCGGGACATTTTGGCAGACCCACTCATTGCTTTTCATAAAAAGTTAATTGAATATTTACATATAATTCACATTACATATTTATTTATATTCTATCGGCGTAATTTTCCAACACAATAAATATTAATGCAGTTAATTTTTTGTTAGCAGATATGTTACTTTGGTGAACTTGATATTCTCTTATGTCTTGCCCACGCTAATACCGGTTTACTTCTGGGGTGAGACTTGGAACAGATCCTTCATTTCACAAGTAGCTCGAGTGATGCTGGTGTTACATGCAAGTTTTTCCATAAACAGTTTTGCTCACATGTGGGGTACCAAGCCATACAATAAGTGAGTTCTTTCGGATGGATTTACGATAATATTATTAATATTCAATATCGCTTATACATATTTAATGCACAAGATTTTTCCGACAGATTATTAAGTGTAAAATCAATTATTGTTTCGCGAGGATTTTTCAAAGAAATATTGAGAATCGTAAAATATTTTTTAATTGATCCGAACACAATATTTAATAGATAAAATCTATTCCCATTTATTATCAATTTTGTTCTAATTTCTAGAAATATTCGGCCAACAGAGAATATGAGCGTGAGTGTAGTTTGTAGTGGTGAAGGATTTCATAATTATCATCACACATTTCCTTGGGACTATCGTGCAGCCGAGTTTAATTGGTATATTTTCAATCACTCGTCGTTTTTCATCGACATGTTCGCGAAGATCGGATGGGCCTACAATCTCAAGAAACCGTCTCCTGAACTTGTGAAACGAGTTGCTGCCGATAAAGGCGATGGCTCCCGTGCCAAATGGGATGAAATCCCAATGTGCGATTCAAGTGCCAAAGATTAAAATGCAACACACATACAGGTAGAATAAATTTAATTCATTAAATTACACTCTTACTTCATCGTTAGCAAAAATTTGTTTACAGCTTCACACTTATGAGATTAGTGAAAAAATATGTAAAAACATATGAAGCATAAACTAGAAAAAACGATGTGATTTGCAAAACATATAAATAATAAATTAAAATACTATACAAAATATTAACAATCATAATGAGAAGTGTAAGCTTCTTAAAAAATTAGCTTTTCAAAAAATTATAAATAATTAAAACGAGTTAAAAACAATATTACTGTTAAATTGAATTCTAATAATAAATTGTATTTTAATTTATAACAAGCTTTTAGATAATAATTGATGTATCTGTTAAAGTCGTATTGGAATTTAAAGCATTCTTACAAAAGTAAATATATAATATCGAAAATTCCTATAAGTAATAACTGTTACATATTTTTAAAGATTTTATTGCAATCAAGATTATTATTTGCAAAATATTTTGCAAACAATTGTAAGATTAACAAAATGTGTTAAAAATTATATAAATATTTGCAATGTGTTAAAACTGTAAGAATTTAATGTTCAAGTTTGTTATAAGCGTCCTGCGACGACACTCAGCGGCGATAATTACGATTTTATCGATCCTAGTACAAATAAGTCGAACACATACGGCGCTCACTATTACTCCAATTTCCACTGGAATAAAATCGGAGCATTGTTTTGCCATGGCATTTCATGTGTTTCCTCACCGTGAACAGATAATTATTGGCGATGTAAGACCGTCGATTATATTCAATTTTTAGATTTTGATTATGTTATATAATAAGTTTGCACGCCTTGTATATCAATGTGAGCGTAAACATTCTTTATTTCGATCGGTAATGTCTTACAAAACAAAAAGAAAGAAGCGACATAGAATAGGAAAGCAAATTATTATAATATATACATTATATAATAGATGAATTAAAAAAATATATTTACATATATGTTATTAGATGCGCAACTAAGTTCTCGCTGTTATTTTGATGCATTTTCATCAAAATCACAGCGAGAACTTAGTTGCGCACCTAATATATAACAATAAGTTTCTAAATGACTTTGTCATTTTTTTTAAATACTTGATAATTTATTATCACTGTATCATAGCAATTCACGTTTTACGTTTACGAAATAAAAATTTATTATATAATATATAAAAGTTATGGAAATATACATATATAAATTATACATGCATACATAAAATGATAACGGTCTTCTTGCAATGACATTTTTGGAGGATATATGCATTATATGTATATAAATGCGAAAAAATTATGTTGTGACAAAAGCATCGTGAATGTTATAGTCGTTTTAGAAAAGTTAGTAATTTCAAAAATTGCCTTTCTTTACACATAAGAGTATAACGTATAAACACCGTGCAAAGAATCGTTTTTTACTACTCTATCAGTGCATGTGTAATATCTCATTCGAATCACTTTTATTCTCTCGCTAAGGTATATTTATCCATTGTTTAGGTATATTTATCCTTGTTTGTTTTTTAATAAATAACTGAGAGAATGATGTTTTCAATTTTTATTACGTACTATTTTCCAGACATTAATTGTGTTTCAATTATTACAATTAGAAAATAAATATTTTTGCTTTAGTAAATAACAAAAAAATATTAAGTACATTTAAGAAGTAATTAAAAATTATATATATATAACATAAAATTAAAATGTATATATAAAAACACATTGTATAAAATTATAAATATAAATAGTATACTATTCTTATGCGAATAGATAGACGCAAATTATAAATGTTGTCTTTAAATAAAATTACATAGATATTCGATAAAATTGATATACCTAATATATTCTTAAGGCTCTCAAGTTTTATTATCAATTTTAGAAGAATTCGTTATAATTGCTAATTATAAATTATATAAATTAAGTAAAATTAAACAAAGATTTTGATTGAAAATTGCGTTACTTTTAATTGTGCCGTAGATCTTACTTTATTAATTGTCTTTTTTGCTTTCAAAAAGATTTATTTATATTTTCACATTTATAATAATAAAATTTAGATAATAATATAACATAGGATCGCAATATAATTATTTCTCGATTTTATGTTATAAAAGAGTATATAAAAGAAGTTCTGATAATCAATACAGATTTGATCAGTAAAAAATCCGAAATGACAACACCAAGTGTTTTTAAGATTAAAACTGATATAATACGATTTATTGCTCTCTAAGTCTTTCTATTGCATTTATGGTATACTGACTTTCAACTACTGAAAAAATTTACAATATGAAGTGAGAATTTTTATACTTTTGTATATAGGCGAATTTAAAGAAAAAAACGTGAAAATTTTTCGAAATTTTTCTCATTATCAACTATTAGTGTATCAGTCCCTTTCAAATAAAATCAAATTTTCAATGTAATCCAAAATAGTTAAAGTTAATAATTTTTTCTAATCATATCTTTTTCTTGTACTGCCAAAAATTGATAAAATTACCAAGTTTATAGTTTACTAAAAGTGTATATATAAAAAATAAAATAATTATTTATAAATAAAAAAATTGATACTAAATTATTTTATCTATAAATAATTATTTTATTTTTTATATATATACATGAAGAAAAAATACTGGAACTAAAATATATCAAAAAATATAAATTTCATAGAAAACTGTTTCAGATGAAAATGATGGGGATTAAAAAAGACTATCAACCGGTTTTATCAGTTTGACCTTGAGTGGCATTACCAAGTTCAGATCAAGGTTACATCGATTTTTTTTTAAATAAAAATCCCTGTTTTTTTTGTATATTTTTATAGCTTATTTCAAGAACTCTTCAAAATATTTTAACAAAATATTTCTTTATTAAGTACTTTTTGAGTTACAATATATAAGATTTGAAAGTTATACTACCGCTGGCGTTAGAGGGAGCTTTATCTGAGGTGTCCAACTGTTGGTTAAAACCTTTTAAATTTTGTTCAGGGTCATGACCTTAATAACATTTGTAAAGATCAAGAGATTTGGAGATTATTCCTCTTATTTTCATTTATACACTAAAATGTGAGTATTTTGAACAAATATAAAATATAATACTAATTATATGTATATATCCGATTTTTTTATTATTCGACCTAATTTTGGGTCACATCTTGTCGGATAATCGAGGTTCTGCTGTATATAATACAATTTATATTTTATTAAGATAATTATATTTAAAAAAAAAGAAACAATTTTTTAAATTACCTGGATATATCTTTGATCAACATCCGATGAACACATGTCTTGTCTGATTTTATTTAACTTATAATTAGTCGAATTCCGATCTCGGTGCTTTGGACAACATAGGATGAGCCCCGCTTCATTTAATACAATTTTTTTTGTGAGATCCACGGATGAATATTTCAAATCGTAGGTTTATCATAATTTCGTGCAAATTGATAAAATAATAATGTGTAATTAAATCTGTTATTTCTGACGATTTATAATTCCATGGAAACACATGATGGAAATTGTGATAATCTTCTCCTATTGAAAGTTAACAAAATTATTTGATAGTTGTTCCTGAAAACAAAACCTGTATTAATTCCTGTTCATAATTACATTAAAAGTTATTAGGTCTAATAAGAATGCATCCATTTTCTTACGAATATGTTAACTCCTAAATATCTTTTTGATATGGCATATTCGAATTTTCTTCTGCTGTTTTTTCAATGCTTATCATTTTTTTTATTATTAAAACCACTCACCATATTTTAATAAATTATTATCATTTTGACAGCTCCATTAGATAGTACAAATATAATACTTGTTCTAGAAATCTTTAACATGTCAGACTGTAATTTACTATGGATATCGGCACTAAGGGAAAATTAAGTTTTTTGGACACTATGATTATGATTGATAACCATAAGATTATTTTTGACAGATACAAGAAGATCACCTATTCGGGCAGATATCTTAATTTTCATTCACACCATTCTTTACGTCACAAAAGGGGTGTTATCTTCGATTTCGTTGATAAAATATTAGGTGTTGGAATTAATTCGTAGCGTTTTTTAATGAAAGAATGTTATTTATTTCACATGAGCATTAAAAAATACATTAATGAAAGTACTTCCCATCACTTGTAAAACGCTACGAATTAATTCCAACACCTAATAGTTAAATAGCTAAATTATCTCATCCTTGTTTCCACGAAAAGAATTTGGTTGATGTTATTAATATTTTTCCAAATAATAGCTATCCTCTTCCTTTCATTTTTTCAACAATTAAAAAAAGATTAAAATATTACACACAGAACAATAAGGTAAAACATAATATCCATGTTAAAGAGAAATTCTTTATAGTTTCACATACAAACTCTATCTCTGAAAGTTTTTTACTTATAGCATAAATGTATATTATCATATTTAATTCCAAATACATTAAAAAACCTTATAACTAGAAGTAAAGATAGATTAAATCATTTAGCTAATCAAAATGTTGTATATAAAATTTCTTGTGATAACTGTGAAGCTAGTTATATATGTACAAACCAAAAGAAAATTAAAAACAAGACTAAATGAACACATTTCGGACATTAATAAAAATATTGGTTTTCTATCGATGATTACTGACATCATATTAACTATAACCATAATTTTAATTGGAAAGATGTAAAGATCTTAGACAAGAAATCGTACAATAAAAGATTAATCTCCGAAATGATTTACATTAAAAAACAAAAATTGGGATTAAACAAACAAAACTACACGGAAACATTACCTAATTCGTATCAACAAATTTTGCAGCCTTTTTCTTTTTCCTAGTCTTTCCTTCCTTTTCTTTTTCCTTTGTGTTTCTTTCCTACCTCTATTCCCCTTCCAATCTCATTCCCTCTCTCTTAACAGATCATATAAAGCAACAGAATGCATTCAAGATTGAGAAGGAATAGACATTTGTTTTTTGCAATTCCTATATAAATGAATAAAAATGCATTCAGGATTGAAAAGGATTCATTTTAACATTCATGAATCCGTATTTCTAAAAATCTGAATCCATTTTAATTCATTATTTCAATCCATACTCGTTTGCTGAGATAGCTGTTAAAGCCGTATTACAATTTAAACTATTTAAGGCATTGTTACGGAAGTAAATAATATCGAAAATTCTTATGTTTATGTTATAATGTATTTTTAAAGATTTTATTGCGATCAAGATTATTACTTGCGAAATATTTTGCAATTATAAAATTAATGAAATATTTTAAAAATTATATAAATATTTTCAAAATGTATTAAAACAAAGAAAGCAGAAGAAAGCAGAATATGAAAAGAATTATTATATATATATATATAATCTATATATTATATTATATAATAAAAGAATTATAAAAAAATATATATATATAATAGTAAGTTTCTAGATAATTTTGCTATTTTTTAGAAATATCAGATGATTTTATGTATCACTGCATGATAGCAACAATCCACGTTCGTATGAAGCTAAAAAAATTAATATGTAAATATATGGAAATTGTGGAAATGTAGATAAATTTACATGCATACATAAAATGATATCGATCTTTTTATAATGACATTAAAATTTGGAGAATATAATATGCGATATATCAATGCGGAAAAATTACATTATGACAAAAGCATTGTGAGTGTCATAGTCGTTTAAAAAAAAATAGTGATTTGAAAAATTGTTTTTTTCGCACATGAAAATATAAGATAAACAGCGTGAATTAGAATAATTGAACCAATTTTTTACGAGAAAATTATCGATCTCACATTTAATTTTCGACTTAACAACACAGAGCAGATGCGTGGATAAATTTTTAATATGTTTTTAATATGTTTTAAACAATTTTTATAACTCAACGTGTCCGCTTTTGTGCTCAATTCAGCAGTTCACACGATATATTATCCACCGATTTGTATCGTTAAATCGATAATTAAGTGTGTAATGGATAATTTTAATAAATTAGAAAAATGCCTATACCGATTAAAGCTGGATCTTAAATGCTTAAATAAATTCAATATAATAATTATATATAGATAAATAAATGGCGAGAGACGACATCAAAACAAAAATCGAAATGATGAAACCAAGTATTTTCAAATTCGAAACTGATATAATATGGTTTAATGCTCTCCAAATCTTTCTATTGCACGCTATTGGTATTTATGGTTTATTGACTTTCAACTACTGGCAAAATTTGATTACTACAATATGGAGTAAGTATTTTTATGCTTTTGTATATTAGGGGAATTTAAAAAAGATTTCCAAAATTTTTTGAAGTTTTTCTCATTCAATTATTAGTATATCTGCCTCTTTCCAATGAAATCAAATTTTCAAATTAGTCCAAAACAGTTAATATAATTCTTGCCAATCACATATTTTTGTATTGCAAAGGTATATTGATAAAATTATTAAGTTTACAGTTCAAATTATTAAGGATAATTAATTTGATAAGCTTTTTTTTTTGAAAGCATCTACATGCTGTGAGCATATGGCATTTAAAGAAAGAAAATCAAGAAAATCAAGAAATTATGTAAAACAATATACTGAAAGTCTTAAAATTTTCTCAAAAATTTCTGTGTATGTTTATTATAGAGTAATTCTAATATATTTTAACGGGCGGGATTTATGCCCAAAGCATACAAAACGCGCAGATTGAATTCAGTATATTAAATGCAATAAACGCATTACATGAAATATGTATCTCATGTCATAACACTTGTAATGTATGTAAGAAGATTACGTAATATATGTACGCCGCAACTATCAAAAACTTAATTTATTAAGTATTATTTATTATGTTTAAAGTAAACAAACTATCAGAACAAATTATATCAGTAAAAACTTTGTACTATCTATTACTATGAAAAAAATATTAGAAATCCGAAATATTTATTTTTCGTATTAAAGTATGTAAGAAGATTACGTAATATATGTACGCCGCAACTATCAAAAACTTAATTTATTAAGTATTATTTATTATGTTTAAAGTAAACAAACTATCAGAACAAATTATATCAGTAAAAACTTTGTACTATCTATTACTATGAAAAAAATATTAGAAATCCGAAATATTTATTTTTCGTATTAAAAAATAAACTTTTTGAAACCCTTGCATTTTTGCGGTATATTCCAGGGGTGAGATATATGGCTACTTATAGGAGGAGGGACGATATATATGGATCATGAAAAAAATACAAATAATGCATATAAATAAGATGTAAAATGACAATAACTTATAAAATGCATTTATAAAGTTTTATTAAGGAATAAGAAGAAATAATAAATATGTATATAAAGTAATAAATAATAATTACAAGCTTCCTACCTATAATATATTACAAATGTTATAACATGAGGTATATATTTCATATAATGTATTTATTGTATTTAGTGCATTGAATTCAATCTTTGTATGCTTTGGACATAAATCCCGCCTGTTAAAAATGCTACATATCCGAATCAGGTGGGATATACAAGACAACAAACTAAACAAAGAATACAAGAGCAAAATATTTGTATTTTGTTATATAACAGCTTTACTATTCCTCTACACTCATGTATCACAAAATAATCACTAAGTTTTTTGCACGTTCTTTAGCACGTTCTACAGTAATCATTTTATGTAGATTATAATTTATGATGGCGCTACTTAACACAGTGACAAATCGATTCAACTCACAATAATTTCATTAATATTAATATTAAGAAACTGAAATCATAACTCAGTATTAATATAATGTAAAAATATGTAACAGAGTAATTGTGGGAAAATTATCCCCATTCCTTCTATTTTTTCTGATTTCTGCAACATAAATTCTGGCGCTGCATATTTGCCGGAGTTACTACTACTACTTATGTTCTCAAATATATGTATATTTGTAAAACATTTTAAGAGTATCCCATATACACATACGTTACTTGACTTCTTGTTTAAATATATAAACATAAATATATTTTTTCATATTTTTAAGTAATCGCTATGTATATCATATCCAATATTGGAGTGTCTGGTGGCGCTCATCGACTTTGGACTCACAAAAGCTATAAAGCAAAGTTACCATTAAGGATTCTACTTTTGATATGCTTTAGTGCAGGTGTACAGGTAATGTCAATAAATTTGCTATTTTACATATATTATATGTAAAGTACAAGTACGTGTATAACTTCATCATTTCTTGCATTTATTAAATAATTCTAAATTATATGTGCACAAAGTGTCTTCTTCCGTTACGAAAGAAATCAAAGTAAACAATATCTGATAAAAGAACTTTTACATGAAAACGAATCATTAACATGAAACAAAATTTTATGTAAGTGTTTAATTAGCATAAAAATTATAAAGAGAGTCAAGAAGTTACATAGGTTCTTAAATTTTCTCGAAAGAAATCAGCTTCAATTTTACACACAATTTTTCACAAAATTCATAAAATCTGTTTTTTTTTTAGTTGAATTTCTCTTATATCGCTCAATCTTTCTTTTTTTCACATTACAAAGAAAAAAAATGGACAGAGCAATAAATTCAATTAAAAAGAACAAACCGACAGCTAATGCTTATATTTTAAACATAGCTATTTATATTCATGTGTAAATAACATTTTAATTATTTTAGAATACAATATGCAGTTGGGTGAAAAATCATCGTATGCACCATAAATATTGCGACACTAATGCTGATCCTCATACTTCTCAACGCGGCTTTTTTTATGGGCATGTGGGATGGGTGTTTATGAAAGAACATCCGGAATTTATTAAAAAAAGCAAGCAGCTTGATTTATCAGATATTTTGTCAGATCCTGTTGTGGTTTTCGGCGAAAGGTAAATTTAATTAATTGTAGGCTACATACATATTTATTATTTTACAATTACATTATTTTCTAAATATAATAAAAAAACTCAAATAATATAAATAATTATATGCAAATATCCGTAATATGTAAGGTTGCATCTATTATATTTTTATGCATCAACATACAGTCACTATAACGGGTTGCCTATTCAAGCGGGCAGATCGTTTATAAACAACCCGTCATACTAACATGTATGTTAAGTACAATACAACACGCGATGCAATATAGTAATTTTACTCTCCTTACATAAAACATAAATTCGACAATTTTTTATTATAAAATATAATATTTCTAAATTTATAGAATATATAAAAATATATTACTGATTTGAATTTATAGAAATGATATATAGAATATATATAAACATATTACTGATTTGTTGCATAACTCGAAAACAAAGTTTTTCAGAAAATAAGTTTGAAAGCATTGAATCATTGTAATATTATTTAGAAACTTTGTAATATTATTTTAAAACACAATTTTGGTGTAATAATAATTTGTTATAGAGGAATAAAAGTATATTCTTTTAAAATATTCCTTTTTTTTTCTTTTTTTTCATTCTCCTTTTGCAAGCAACTAAAAAATATTTGATATTTTTTAGTTGCTTGAAAAAGAAGAATATTTTCTTTACATCGCAATTGAGAAGCAAATAGGCGATATAAATCCGAAAAATCAAAGTTGCATTTTTGTAGGTACTTCTTGCTTCTTCAACTTTTTTTTGGTTTTATCCTACCTACGTCACTACCTGTGTATCTATGGAACGAGACATGGAACAGAGCTATTGTATCGCAAATATTCATAAGATACATGATTACGTTAAATGCCGTGTGGTCTATCAATAGCATTGCTCATGTGTGGGGCACTAAGCCATATGATAAGTGCGTAATTTGAAATTGTTATCATGGTATAATTTAAAATTTATATTTTTATACAGTTGAGTAATAGAAATTCTTATCACCTGCGGAGAAAAATATATTATAAATTTTTATAATTTTAATGAATTTATTCCGTTACCGATATAGCGGATAATCGTCTTACAATTAAATAATTAATCCTTAAATGCATATCACTATGATAACAACTGATATATGCTATACCTTACTCAATTTGATTGTTTATATGTTTCATAAAAATAAACATATCGTAAAATATTTTTGTTAATTAAAATGTAAGATATTAAAAAATGTAACAGCAGCAAGTAGCCAAACAAATGTATGTGTGACTTCCTGTACAGAATTGTCCAAAGACGTTCAAAGTCTAAAGGATCCCATATCCTAAAGATGTTTTCAAAATGTCCTTCGGATAAAATGTATTGTGTAGGGTTATTAATAAAAAGGCGATAAGTAATGAACAAAATGTCGGCAAAAACAGTAGAACAAAATTCGGATATGTTATGTTAAAAAGACATTTAAAAGTTTCGAGAGAAAATGGATGCATTTTCATTGGTTCAAGGATTTTTAATATAATTATAAGCACAAATTAATTACAGCTCTTGTTTTCAGGAATATAAAACCGTCAGACAACGATTTTATTAATTTTCTGACAATAGGAGAAGGTTATCACAATTTCCACCATGTGTTTCCATGGGATTACAGATCATCGGAAAAAGGAAATAATAGATTTAATTACACTACATTTTTTATTGATATTTGCGCAAAATTAGGACAAGCCTATGATCTTAAATATCCATCCGAGAATCTCATAAAAAGTATTGTATTAAACAATGGAGACGGGACCCATCCTATATTGTCCGAAGTACCGATACCGGAATCCGACTAGTTATAAGTTAAAGAAAGTCAGTCAAGGTACGTGCGTCGGACCTTGGTCAAAGATGTATCTAGTTTTAAAAATATTTCAGAAATATTTGAGAGAAGAGACATCAAAGATATATTTTCTTCTGTATTTTTATATAGAATTTTTTTAAATTGATCTTTGTTTATACAATAACCATAATATTCCATAGGTATATGTCAATGTCTATTAGATACTTTAATTTAAACTAACAATAAAAATTATTACAAAATTAGTCAATAATGTGTACCAAAGAGCAATGTAAATTTTTGTTTTTGAATCTAGATATCGAGCCAGTTTTAAAAAATTTCTTAAACAAAAAAAATTATGATAATATTCTGGATCCTTAATGTTTCATTTATACAACTTAGTAAAAGATTCTTCTATTGCCTATAAAGAGCAATAAAAAAAAAATATATATATATAAAATAATAAAGTATTATTAATCTTCTTGTCAATGCATCGCATTCATATCAAGTTCAATGTTAAAAATTTTTATATTACTTGTCATTACTAGGCTATATATGTATATCTCTTGATAGTAATAATTCTAAAATTAATATTTTTCTGTATCTTTTTAATTTAAAATTATAATTTTAAAAGCGCTTCTAAACATGATCAATGTATACGCTTTTGCACACATTCATTAAATATTGACTTATATTTAATATGGATAATTATATTATGTATGTGTATGATATTTGCTAATGTTTACGAACATTGGCCGTCTGAAGGCGCCTTTATAGTGAACAATATGTATAATGAGAGCAAATAGTATTTGTACAAGGCAATTTGTTATAAAAAAAAGCCTTATTTGTAGAAAATAAACATTAATTAGCAATTTTACACGATGAATACATTCTGTTCTAACATAAACAAAATACAAGCATCTCATGTATTCCAGATTTTAGAAGCTAAATTTTTTGTCTGTATGAATATTTTTTGAGCATTCAAACAATACAATTTTTAATTTTCGCTTATTTTTCAGATGATACATTTTGTATAATTAATACACATCTTTTTGTTATATATAATTTTAAGAAACGTACAGTCTATTTTATTTTTTATGAATAAAATGTTAATTATCCAACAAGAAATAATCGTCAATTAAACGTCGAATCGATCAAATTGATATTCAAATTATCGTATTTATATCGATTCGACATCAATTTGATGACTTATTATTCGTTGCATAATATTTACTTTTTAAAATTTACTTTTTAAAAATAAAATTTAAAAAAATATTTTTTTTGTACGAATACTTTGCATTCACTATTAATATTTTAACTGATTCTAGTGTTTGAAAAATGATTTTTTATGATTAGGGTGTCAACGCTACCTTTTTATCTCGAAAACTATGTCCGCGATATTTCCTTCATGTTGATAATAATATTTTTGTAAATATTATGTATTAATAAAGAACAGCACAAAAACATTCAATATCATACAAAATATCAGGTGTATAACTTTGCTTCCGCCATTTTCTTATAGATGGCTTTAGCGGTGATCGAAATAAATAAATCATAGACGTCATACAATAAACTTGGACATCTGTCAACATAACTCCATAGAAACATTAGTCGATTTGTGTTTGCATCATAAAGTTATTCTCGATTGAAAATGTCAGTTTACGAACCAAATTCTCGTCATTTGCGGGAGGTTTTAATTTTCTTCAATATGAAGAAATCTGCGGCTGAGGCTCATCGAATGCTCTCAAATACTTATGGTGAGGCCGCTATTAGTGAAAGAACGTGTCGTGAGTGGTTTCAACGCTTCAAGAACGGTGATTTTGAAGACCGGCATAGCAGTGGAAGAGAGAAGGTTTTCGAAGATGCAGAATTGGAGGCATTACTTGATCAAGACTCGTCAAGACGTATCAAAATCAAGAAGAATTGGCACGATCATTGGAAGTGACTCAACAAGCCATTTCAAAATGCCTCAAAATCATGGGAATGATTCAGAAGCAAGGAAATTGGGTGCCGTTCACGAGTTGAAGCCGAGAGATGTTGAACGGCGTTTGTTTGCTTGTGAACAGCTGCTTGAAAGGCAAAGACGGAAGGGATTTCTGCATCGCATTGTGACTGAGGACGAAAAATTCATTAAGATAACCCCAAGCGCAAAAAATCATGGGGAGTTCCCGGCCATGCTTCCACGTCGACGTCAAACCGAATATTCACGGCTCCAAGGTCATGCTCTGTATTCGATGGGACCAGCTCGGCGTAGTGTATTATGAGCTGTTAAAACCGACTGAAACAATCACAGGCGGTCGATATCTAACGCAATTGATGTATTTGAGCCGAGCATTGAAAGACAAACGGCCGCAATACAACGAGAGACACGATAAAGGGGTTTTGCAGCATGACAATGCTCGACCCCATGTTGCGAAAGTGGTCAAGATATACTTGGAAACGTTGAAATAGGAAGTCCTACCCCACCCGCCGTATTCTCCAAACGTTGCTCCCTCTGACTATCACTTGTTTTGATCAATGGCACACGGCCTGGCTAACCAGCACTTCCGGTCTTATGAAGAAGTAAAAAATTGGATCGATTCGTGGATCGCCTCAAAAGATGACCAGTTTTTTGGACGCGAGATTCGTACGCTGCCCGAAAGATGGGAGAAAAAAATAATGGCCAGCGATGAACAATACTTTGAATTATAAATGTATAACCAGTTTTTTTACAATAAAGTCTCGAATTTCGGAAAAAAAATGGCGAAAGCAAAGTTATACACCTAATATATAGCAATGCACCTACTCAACACATGTTGAAATATTGACAATGAGCATAAGACATTGAGTATATTAAAATTTTTTACACATGTATATTTTTCGACACAAAGTAAATATATCACAATTTTTTTTGTTCGGAGATTTTTTAAAATAGAATGTAAACTGATTTTTAACCGTTATTATTTCGAAATTTCTATAAAATACAGAACATAAACTTATTTTTAATCATTAATACGCTATGACGTCTTTGCGAAACATCTATATTCTAAAATATGCACTGATATATCCGATGATGAAATATATCCGGTGAATTAAAAAAAAAAATAAAAATATACATTGACAGAAAGGTTAAATACTGTGAATTAATGAAAAATACGATCTTCTTAATTTTCATTTGAAAAGCTAATAATTCATAGAATTTTTCATAGAATTCAAAACAGGAAGCATTGTTAATACAGTGATGATTTTCATAAACTATCCTTTCAAAAATTTCCAATATTTAATTTACTTATTAAGAAATGTAAATTTGTTTCATGAAATAATGTTATTTCTGGAATAACGTTTAAACCGCTTTTGCATATACGTAAGTAGCAATTATACATTATTATGGAATATTAATATAATAAATATATATTTTAATCGAATTAAATGTGAAGGCAAGAAACATAAATAATTTTGCTTTTTGAAAAATTTTTGAACAAAAAGTAATTAAAAAATCGCCTGTTTTTTGGTCATGTGATTTTAGGACAGAATCTCGAAGTATTTTTTACGATAGCCATTTCCAAATTATGTAATCCTATGTAATAAATGTTATTAATTTATTTATTATAAAATAACTCAAGGAAAGATCACACAAGCTTTTATTTTTGAATTATTTTTTAATGTAATTGAATTAAGCTACGAAAAATATATTATTTATATTTTAGAGACTTTTTTATACTAACGAATTAAACTTTTGATATTTCTTATTATTGAAAAACAAATTGATATGATATATCTTGCAAAAGTGACATATTCTCATATATATATAAGTAAGGTGTCACTTTCTATGAGAGAAGGTGCTACATACAATTAAATTATATGACGTAATATAAACTTGCATGTTTTACTTATCTACAGTATGCAGTACTGTAGACAAACTAGAATTAAAGTTATAAAAATATTTGTTTTGTTTGTTACCAGCAAATTAAAGTTTATATTTTAACTGGATGACATGTTTTATTTATTAACGGTTTAAGAAAAATTTTTTAAATTTATAATAATTGTTTTAGCAGCCCTTTGTCTTTTTGTTTGTTAAATTTATTAAGCCTTATTATTATTACAGTTTATAAAAATGTATATACATATAAATACGTACACATGTATATAAAATCGAAATTGAGAAAATATAAATAGAGTAATTAACGAGCTATCGTTAGGTATACTAAATATTTATTAATCACAAATATTTATTAATCACAAATTATAATTTTTCGACGATAAATTTCAACAGTACGTTTCGATTATACTTATTTCTCATCAGCCTTTCTCGTTATTAAGCGATGAATTAGTTCGGAATCATGACTCTTCACTACATCGTTTATTATTTATCAAGTTTGACTATGATATGACTGTGATATACCGTCCTTTGTAACACGAAGGTAAGATGATTTTTAAAAATCTGTATTATCTTATATTATCTATTGTTACTCGAATTTGTGAATATTGTGAGATGATCCTCATAATAGGGTAACTCCAGCAAATACGCCGCACTGGGATTTATGTTGCAGAAGTCAGAAAAAATAGAAGTAGTAATTTTTCCGCAATTACTCTATTACATGTCTTTATATTTCATCCACTCTAGGATTATTTCATCCTTCTTGTTATCAAATATTTAACAAGGATGATACACGCAAACGTTGCGAATGTTAAGTAGAACGCATCCTATATATATATATATATATGTATATATGTGATTGATAATGAATATTTAAAAAAAACTTTTTGAACAATGAACTGTCATTTTTAAAAATCAATTTAAAAGAAATAAGAGAATCTTACTTAAAGTTATTTTGAAATAGCTGGTATATAAAAAAAATAAAATATTCGTCTTTAGAAATAAACATTAAAGATAAGAACTTCTTGTACAAAGCATTATATATAAATTATATATATTATTTTATATGTACTATAGCTTCTAAATTCTATACAAGACAAAAGATTATGAGATAATTCATTTGCGATTTACATTCAATTATTATAAATATGAAAAAAAAATTTAATTCACTAAAAATGTCCCTCATTTTGAAATTTTTAATGATAGTATCGATGCTGTTACATCATTGCAAAAATGTTATACACGATCTGTCTCAAAAGAGAGTTTCCGAACTTTCATTAAAACTTACTGTGTAAAGTAATAATTATAAATTTTTATTTATAATCATTCGAAGTACATCCCTTCCGAAAAAATATTTGCAACGATACAATTTTAGGAAACTCTGAAAGTTTTTCTTTGAGATGATTGAAATGGCCTCGGTCAATGACTTCTGAATATTAATAAAAATAATAATAATTTAAAGTAGTAATAGTAGTTAAATTAGTGGCTTCTGCCTCCAGAGAAATGAGAAGGTCACAGAACAAATAGATAAATATATTAAATTTTACACTAAATATACTAAAAATTTCTAAATTTTTGCTTTATAATTTGATGTTTAGTCTATTGTGATTTCTCGACAAATATCACAAATTGAAGGTATTGTCGGTTTTATATTTGTGATAAAATAATTGTCAGAAAGACCGGTAAAAAATTTATTATATATGAATATATATAATAAAATACATATGTATATTTAAATATGTATAAACAAACTTAAACGCGCATAAATATTCATCATCATATATAATTAATGCAATTAATATTATATATGAGCAATTCTTTTATATTTATTCAAACTTGATTTTTTCTGAAACAATGCAAAAATTTTTCTTTTAATTAATTTTGATGTTTTTCATTATTAGTATTATTTTTAGTGCACTAAAAAGTAATTTTACAAAAGAAGGATGTATAAACACATATAGATATGTCTCATACATAATTAAATGTTAATTAAATGTTTATGGATATTTATACGTGTTTATGTATGTTTATACATATTTATATCTATTTATGCATTAAAAATTTTTTACCGGGGATCCTCAATTCAATAGAATTTGTAAACGAAACTTCAACAAAGATAGTGCAACCTTATTTATATAACACCATTAATATTGTCTGAAAAACGTTCGGAAACTTTTTGGGACAGATCGTGTACATAAAAAAAATGATCATCATAAATCTCATAATGCTGACGCTATTATTAAGAGAGGGAGGGGACGGGGGGGGTGGAGGTATTTTAAAACTTTAAACGACGATCATATGTCACATGGCACCCTGTGTACAGTCATCATTACGTAAGCACACTACATGACCGTATTACGCACAGCGCATTGCTTACCCGATAATATTGCACACAAAGCATTGCATACATGACGGTTTTCTTGTATGTATAAAATGTGATCATGTGTGTAATGTAGAAAGGGCACACATCTTGATAGCACATATCCACTCACATTGTGCTTAATAATTTTTCATTGCCTTTCTCTTACCAATAAAAATATTTTATTTTAATATTTTATTAAATTTATTTAATATTTAATATTTTATTTTAGCCAGTTAGCGATGTGCTGTGTTCAATGATAGTGAGTGCAATATGATATGTGTAATAAGGTCGTGTGTACCGTATTGTATGCAATGCGATCATGAATGCAATATTAGAATGGATGAGTGTAAGCGAACTTGTAGACAATCATTTTATAGACAAATGAAGCCCATCCATTTTTAAGAGATAGAATAGGGGTTTAAGAAATTTATTCAGATTATGTGTGTGTGTGTGTGTGTGTGTGTGTGTGTGTGTGGGTGTATGCGCATTTAAAATATTATTTCATATTTATATGTTTTGTATAATTAGAATTTATAATTTTTAATAACGTTTATGTATTTTTTAATAAATTAATTTTTCTTAATAAATAACATTTTTTAAAAATATATTATTATTTGATATGTTTTACATATCAAAAATTTAGATTGTAAGTATTGTGATTTATTTTATAGGAGTGGCATCATAAATATGCTAATTGAACTTTGACAAAGAAAATCGTACACAAAATATATTTAACGAATAAATTAACATTATTCATGATGATAGTACAAAAATGTCAACGATCAAGCAACATAAATAATTTTATCGAATATAGATTTGGTGTTAATCAATATATATTTTATTTTTGAATAATTTTTATATGTATTATAATCGAAATACATCTCGCAACCAATAAAAAAATTTGAAAACTAACATAACTAAAAATTTGAATTTGAAAACAATAAATAAGGCATTCCTTGTCAAACCGGGCTTCTTTAAAATATCATTTTATTTTTAATTTTTTTTAAATTTACTGACATATTCTACAGATAAAAATATAAGAAAAAAAATTTGAGACCTTTTATGAGGTTATTCATGCTTGTAAGTTGCAGAAAAGTTTTTATAAAAAACCATCGCTCGTGTGAACATTTAAATTAATATATCTCGTTGAAACCACTAGTCATACAAAAAAAGTACAAGCGATCGACTTTAAAGATCTTAAATTATTCTATGGATAACTTATTTTTACTTTATCATTTTCATATAAATAAATCATTTTTTATTTATTTAAAATTTTTATTAATATTTTTCATCATTAACTCATTAATTTAAAAATTTTATAAAAATATCATCATATTTCCATTTCAATTATGAAGTAACCTCAAAAATTTCGAAATGGAACTCGAATGGACTGTAGTTAAAAAATTCTGATGTGCGACGGCGCGGTTGGGCATTATATGTATGTTGAAAATGATTTATTTATATGAAAATAATAAAGTAAAAATAATCTATCCATAGAACAATTAAAAATCTTTAACCCTCAGTTACGACACAAGTGCGAATTCGCACTAGCAATTTTTGAAAAAATGTTTACTTTTCAATTTATTAGTTTCTTAATTAACAATTTCTTGCAATATTGTTTTTGCTTAATTTTATTATTACCAATGAGTAATGTTTCGGAGTAATAGGAAAATATTATTCCGAAACATTATAAAACTTGAACTACTTTTGCTTTTTTCGTTTTAAACACGATGAAAAATGGAAAAACCAAATTCGCATTAATAGTGTGCGATCATGATCGAAGTGTGATAACTGAGAATCAAAATCGGTCTCTTGCACTTTTTTTGTACTAATAATTTCGATATAATAATTTGAATGTTCGCATGAGCGACACATATGTCTTACTATTTTTAATACTAATTAATTTAATACTAATTCGACGGTTTTCATTTTTAAGAAAAAAATATACAAGCAGATTTTTGGGACCCCTATGGGTTCACTTTTGTCACCTATTGTTGCAAATATTGTTATGCAGGATTTTGAAAAGATGGCTATTGGAATGCTGCCTTGTCGTCTGCTATTTTTACTACCGATGACGATTTACGTCGATGACATTATCTTAGCCGCGCCTTCTGAGAGTGTTTATGATATTTTGGATATTTTTAATTTATTACATACTAGATTGCAATTCACCATAGAGATTGGCCTTGATGGAGAAATAAGTTTTTTTTAGATACGATGTTGATTATCGAAGAACGGAATCTCTTTGATATATACCGTAAAGCAACCTTTTCCGGCAGATTTCTTAATTTCCATTCACACCATCCACTTTGTCATAAAAGAGGTGTGATTTATAGAGGATAAGATTTTTTGTTTGTGTCATCCGAAATTCCAACAAAATAATTTGATTGACGCTATTAAGATTTTTTTACAGAATGGGATATCCATTACGTTTTATTTTTTCGACTATTCATAATAGAATAAAATATCACATTAATAAGTTTAATAATTTGAATAAGAATAAGGATGACACTGAGAAGAGATTTTTTACGATTCCATATGTTAATACGATATCCGAAAGGTTTATACCTATTGTTAATATGTTTAATTGTAAATTGGCTTTTACTATTCCTAACACATTGAGAAGTTTTATAAGGAGAGGAAAGGATGATTTGGAACACGTTCAGAATCAAAATGTGGTTTACAGAATATCTTGTGAGGATTATGATGCCAGTTACGTTGGCCAAACTAAAAGACAATTAAAGACCAGATTGCATGAACATGTTTCTGATATCAATATAAGTTCAAAATCTCCATCAGTGATTTCCAACCATCGTATTGAGGAGAATCATAACTTTAAATGGAATAAAGTAGAAATATTAGATGTAGAGCCTTCATACAATAAAAGGTTGATATCTGAAATGGTCCATATTAAAAAACAGAAGCATGGGATTAATAGACAAAATGACACGGAGTCTTTCAGATTTACTAAAGTATATTATCATATTATTAATTTTTATGTGATTAATATTAATTCTTTTTGTTTACGATTACTTTTCCAGAATTTTCTTATGACTTTGTTAATTCTTGATAAAAATGACTCACAGCGTATTATTACACAGAAAGAAGAAATTTTTTGTTAAGGAATTGTAAGAATATTGTAAGATTATGTACGAATTTTTAATTTAGAACGATATTTATATTATTGTAAGATTGCATTGAAAATGACTCGATTGGAGTTGAAACGTTTGTTTTATTTTATTTTATTTTAATTGTTTTGTATTAGTTTTGCTTATTTAAATTATAATTTTTTTATACGTTATTGGCTCTTCTTTTATACTACCTTTTATTTATTACTATTTTTATTTGTAGAATATGCCAGCAAATTAAAAAAATGTATAAATAATGTTTTATAAAAGCTCGGTTTAACGTGGAATGCCTCAAACATAACATTTAAAAATTAATAAATTTTCTACTAAAAATTCTATAAATTTTTTAAAATGCAGACTTTAATTCTTTTTAAATCAACAAATAATTTTTAAATTTTCATGATAATATCTCTTTTTTCTACTAATTTTTTGTATATTTTTAGCATATAACATATAGAATATAATAAGTAAAAATCATTATAGAATATATACATATATATAGATATATAATTTTACTTTCTACATTTACATACAAAAGCGATATGTGTATAAATGTATAAATTTCCACAAATAATCTAACATGGAAATTGTAAAAAGTAGTTTCATATAAGCATATCAACAATACGATTGTGGTATTCACGTGATGAAATAACTGACGATCTTTGTAATTTCACACGGACTTCGAACATGTTTGAACTTTAGCCGAATGTAATTCATATGTCTGATTACTGTATTCATAATTCTGATTAATGTAGCCAATGAAACGATTAATTTTACATATAACGTGATTGCAGTATATGCTCATATGAGTCAAGTTCAAAAGTCACATAAATTATCAAGTTATTGTAAAAAAATAAACAAAATACATTAGAAAACAATAAAATAGAAATTACAGTTTGTACCGTTTGTACAGTTTACTCCTCACTGTATTTATACATAATTTTTTGTAAATTTTCTTATGTGTTTAATATTGCTAATTCTAAAATATAAAATATAAATTAAAACAATTTCATGAATTTGATTAGTAGATATAGATTGCTTATCGGCATAGCAAGAAAAAAAAATAAAAGGATACATCATATATATGTATATTTATTAAATTTGTTTTATTTTTTATATTATATAAAACATTGATTACATAATATGAAACAAATATTGAAATTTTTTAAACTCTTTAATTGCATTAGAGTTTTCTTCTTCTTAATGCTATTTCTCTTTAACATCATTTATTCACAATTAGAATGTGTGTAAAAAATCATCATCATATTACTGAATATTCTATTTGAATGAACGCAGCTAAGACACATCTAATTTTTCTATTTAAAAGCAATAATCTGATATAAATGGTAATATAACAATTATGCAATATCATTATCGCTAAGTGAGTTTATGCGATAAAATGTTCAGTGTCAAGATGTGACAGTGTCAAGTCCTACTAAAATTTTTCTTTATTAAAATACTTCCGCGAAATAGTTCTATAATTTTATCTGCGAAAATCACGCCACTATTAATATTATCAATTTAATTTTTCTTTATATAGAAATTTATTTTATGCTAATGAGTTTTTAAATTATTTAGAAAGTCTGCTGTCATTATATTTATTTTTAAAAATTTATTTAAATATATTTTTCCTACTAAATATTTTTAATAATTACTTGATTATTAAAAATTAATTATAAAACAATTGTAAAAAATTAACTATTATTAATTTAATATATTATTATATGATAATAATGTTTTAAAAACGTATAAATTCTTACAGACAAAATCACTGTAACTTTTTTTATGATCATCATTGGTTTTTATAATTATCATTGAGGTATAATAATTTTAATAAAAGCACAATTAATGTCTTAAATAAGAAATTCATAAACATTCTCTACTCGTGGGGGATGTTCCTTGAAGACATTTTGTACAAAAAATTAATTAATTAATTTAATAAGTTTATTCGTTATGAATTATAATAGAATAACTAATAAGTTAATTAATAAACAATAACTAATTAAAAATAAATTAAATTAAATTGTAAATAATTAATTAAATTAATATGATTAAAATAAGAAAGGATATATTGTGAGAAATAATAAATCCAAATCTAATCCAGTCATTAAAGCATGTAATTATTTATACAAAGAACGATAATTGAAATAAGTATCACAACATACCAGTTTTAAAACTAATTTATAATCAATCGTAAATGTGATGCTATTTAATATTAACTTTAATAAAAATCGTTAAAACTAGTAAATTTGTTGGCTAAAATTACAGCTTAAGCCTTAAATCGTAAGAAATTGGCCACTTATAGTTGAATGTTAAGAAAATAATCGACTATGATTGATCAATTTCTTACGGCTTTAAACTTAAGTCTCACACCTTAAAATCTTATTGTGGACGCCGATTAAGGCATTTGCCTGAAAAATAGAGTTGTTTTTTACCGAAATATTATTTTTTGCGATCATCTTCTTACACTGAAACAAATACTAAATTTTAATAAATATTTATTTGAAGAGTTTTAAATAAATATTTACCAAATGTATACATTTATATGTTTATAAACATATTATATATTTATTTAATACAAAGCTATTAATTTAATTTAACTGTCATTTTATTGGATAAATATTTATTTATTGTAAATGTTTAAGGAGGTTCTCGCGCTACTTCCTAGTCGATAGACAGTTTATTCATAATAATACATAAAATAATTAAAATAATAGAATAAAAAGATAACTAACAATATCTTATGCCATTATACATAATTATTGTTAATTTTATATGTTACTAAATATTTTTAAAATGATAGAATAAAAGTTGTAAAATGCTCATTTGATGTATACGCATCGTCCATTTGACGATTTTTATATTCTAGCTTTTTTCATTGAAAAATATAAATTTCTTGTAAACTGTACATTCAGTTTAAATGAATTTACGAGAACAAACTTAATTGTTTACTTTATAATTTTTAAAGACAATTTTGAAATTGCTGTCTTATATTGTTTCAATTTAAAAGAGAGTAATATAGGATAAGGTTATACCTTCAACTTGTAATGTAAAATTCTATAAATTTAGAATTAAAATATCTTCAAAATAATACAGTAAAAATCAATGAAATTTTTTTAGATATTATTGGTATTATTAACATTTGTATTACATGTATGTTATATAGATTTATCTTATATTTCATCAAACGCGAGAACCTCCTTAAGTAAATGTTTAAATAGTAGTACTATTCAAAGAAATACGTATTAAGATTTAATACATTCTTTTCAGTGTACTTATATATTTTAATTATAAAAATTATTCTATGTATCAATATAAGTACGCGCGCGTGTCAAGCTATGATTGATATAATTTGTTTTATAAATTTTAATAAACTATTCTTTCGTTTAATTGTTTAATACAATGCCAAATATAATAAAAAATAATCAATTAGAGCAATCATAACTCATGATTGTTTTTATAAGTGACACTTTCAGATCTGCATGAGAATATCACGTGTTACTCGTCGATCTTGTTGATTTACCATGTGAGCACGCGATGGTGCCACCGATATGACTAACAGTCTCTTTTTCTTATTCTCTCTCTCCCACTCTCTTCAAGCATCGCCAATAATATTTAACTCTCGCGACATAGTGCCGGTCTCAGTTCTATTGCTAACGTCGGTCGTTGTTCACCTGCTGATAGTCGAACCAGACGAAGTCACTCAGAAGACAACAGTTACTCGAAAGAATTACCATCTTTTCGTTCGTCTTCCGCGCGTTTGTCATCTCCGGTGAGAGAAATAATCTATTGCCAATTCTCCAGGATAAAACCAGTTGCAAAAATTTACGAAGGGATAGGTCGATATGATTCTTTATTTGTGACTAACTCCTCAATCCCAGTGTTAATCGCTGCCAGTTTTCAACTCTCCAATGTCACAATCGCGAAATTACTAAAGCATAGACTGAATATGACAAGATTTAATATAAAATTTTATTATTCGAGAATATACAATATCTATGAAATTAACGCTGCTTATTGAAATCAAAATAAATTTTTTTTTCGACTTAATATCTGCATGCTAACAGAATAATAAGTACAGATAATATGTATGCTTCATATTTGCTTCATTTTCTAAAAAATTTATTTTTATATATAGCCTACAAATACTTCTTGTGTTTATATAGAAATATAAAAATTATATAAAAATATATAAAAATTAATATCCTATATTTATTATATATTAACATCTAATAAATATGTTTAA
>NW_011626563.1:103879-127869 GCF_000204515.1 Acromyrmex echinatior
ATTTTATAAATTTATAAATTTATAAAATTATAAATTTACTTTTTTGAATTTTTCATCTGTTAATATAGTATTTCTTATTAGAAAATCTTTATTTATTTTAATCTTTATTTATTTTAAATATCTATTTACAAATAATTGATTCTTTTTGAATTTTTGTTAACTAATGTTTTATAATATTTATACATTTGTAACAAAATTATTTATCCATAAAAAATTTAAGATGTACTTAAAATATATTTATTTATAATTTCTCTCTCGATTCTAACATCTCTCTACATTTTTATAATTAATAAAGAAATTTCCAAAAAAATTTCAACAAGACTAATAAATATAAAGTAGAATGTATATTTTTCTTATTGAGAAATGCAACTTCTTCGAAAATTAAAATGTAGGAAATAATAGACTGTGATACACTCATTATTCCCGTGTAATAGAAAAAAAATCAAATATAGCATTGCGTATAAGGACAAAAGATACATCGATTAGTTATTGTGACGCGCTTATCAAGAGAATCTTGTAATTTTTAGTGTAAAAAGGTTGCTCTTCCCCTACCTACACGTTATCAATCACGATTGTGGTTGAATAATTCCTTTGTCGTTAAATATATCCTTTTCAGAAAAAGAGAAAAATAGATTGTGAGTAGGTGGTCTTCCGCATCGTACCATAATTCCATATTATATATATATATATATATTAGGTGTTGGAATTAATTCGTAGCGTTTTTTAATGAAAGAATGTTATTTATTTCACATGAGCATTAAAAAATACATTAATGAAAGTACTTCCCATCATTTGTAAAACGCTACGAATTAATTCCAACACCTAATATATATATATATATATATTGATAAAATTAGCATGTGGAATTATTTATTTACAATTTCTTAATTAGCAATAAAATTTTAGAAACTAAAGAATTATTTATTAATAAGAAAAGCAATTCATACAAAATTGGAGTTCATTATCTATAGAGAATATTATATTGTATATTCGATAATTTGAAATATTTCGTCATGTTTCTGCAATTATTTCAGCATCAGTATTGATTTTCAAAGTAACAATTTGTCAGTGGTTCTTATATGAGAAAGACTGTCACTTTTTGTGCAATTGGCATTACTCAATATTTTAATCGGTTTAAAACACATTTCTTTTTATAATCAGTTCCAACATGTAATTATGTATATTAATGTATATAAGATCCTTGACTTTAACATTGCTGGAAGCAATCTAGTGGCGGTATGCGAGGCACATTAATTATACGACAAAAAATTAAAATGAGCGCTTTTTATTACATCAAATTAAAAAGAGATATACGAATAACTTATTTATAGTTATGTACATTTACGTCTTCGAAAAACCAATCTAAATGCTCTCGCGAAAATGCACCGTTATTACATCTGTTTGTTCCTTATGCCTGAAGTATCGGTTGATTCGCTGCGATGGGTTTATTTTCATACGAATCTAGAACACCATAAATAGGATGTTTAAGATGCGAATAACATTAATATTGGCATATTGAAAGTATCTTTCGGCTTTGTTAACGTAATAATAAGAGTTATATAATAACTCCTATTTATATTAAATTAAGGAATGAATTAATTTAATTTAATAATTATAATATTATATATAATATTATATATTATATTAAATTTAAAAAGTTATTTTATTAATCCAATGATATTATCTAGAAAATATTATCTTTTTAATTAATTACTTATATCAATTACTCATTTTGCAAATATTGTTGAGTTATGTGGTCCGATCTTTGCATACATTTGATAACGGCTAAAGTTTCGTTACGAATGTAATATCACGAATGTTATATTACGAAATGTTTCGCGATTCGAAGAATAGTATTAGCTGCATTTGTGAAATAATCACATCGACGTTCTCTTCGATGCAAATAAGTGTTTCCTGTTGCACGCTTCATAGAGAATGATCAGGTTGGGGAGCTAATTGTCTGGATAATCGTTGAACATTATTGTTTAGTGTATCACCGACATTATATCAATATTATATATAAACGATAAAAGGAATTCAGTAGACAGCATTCTTCAGTGCCTATATATCAATTTATGTATTTGTGACTTTATTCTCATAATAATTTGTACGCAGTATCTATATTTTCTATCATTTAATTTAAGTTATCTAAAATATGATTTTTACTTAATCTTCTTCCTTTATCAACTTTGATTTTGCACAAAATTTTTTACCTATTTTTATTCTTTTTATTGCGCACCATTTTTTATAGATGGATAAGATATATACATAGTAATACTGAAAAGAATAATTAAAATGTAATAATAAAAAAGTGACTAAATAATTTTGAGATTTAAAATTGCTTGAATCTCTTGCATTCTTTTTTTATACTTAATTAATTCCTTTTATAATTTGAAACATTTTTTTTACGCAAGAAAAATTTTGAATTTTTAACTACAAATTATTCATGGAAACTAGAAATGAAATTTTTAAAATTGTTAGATTTATTAGAATTGCAAAAATTATTTTTCTATTTTCAAGTGTTGTCTATATTTTTTCACAAAATGTCTGAGGACGATAGGTAAGAAATTGTTACTTGGACTTATCATAAACTTAATTTCATAATATTCAAATACAAATTATAAGTTTGATTTATTTCTTAATAAACGTTCAGATTCCTTTAAAAAGGAATCAATGTTATGTGAACGTATTAATAAGCTGTCCGATCGGATGATTTTGCGCGAAAGTATATATTAAACAAACGATGTAATTCGTAATGTTTTCGCTTCGACCAAAGTGTATGTACATTCGCGTTTCCGGGGTGACTTGATGTAGCATGACGCCATTTGGAAAATATCAGGAAGATCAAATTCACGCAGAGGATCACAGATCGTTTGTCATAATGATCATTCTCTCAACTTTCTCAAAATATGTACAAATGAAGACTTTAATTTCGTCGACAGGTATTTATTAATTTTTAAACAATAGAAAATAATTCTTTACAAACCAATTAATTAAATCTTTTTGTTAAATTAAATCTGTGATCTACGATCTTATACAATTTAGCAAAAAAGAAAAAAATTGAAGATAATAGATAGGCAAATTTATTACATTAAAGAAATATAATAAAGGAATAATTAAACAATTTCAATCGACATATCAAATAATTTCCATACGTGCTTAGTTGATATTTTAAGATTTCGATAAAAAATTTCTATAAAATTTATTATAATATATTTATATATACGGCTATCCTGAATATTTTTTATTAGATACGTTAAATGACAAAAAAACTTAAATCTCCAGCTTCTTCAAAAATGTTTTATAAATATTATAGTATTAATATTACAAATAATATTGTCAGTTATGTATTGATGCATATAATGGCTGTTTTTAAAAAATACATTTTGGAAAAATAATATATCATATTTTGAGTAGATGTGCGCACTTCCTATTGTTTACGTAAATAAAGTTAAGCAAGTTATTGTTTCTTCGTATTTTTAATTCGTATTATAAATTAAAAATATTTTTACCGCAATAATACTACTTCCCATAAAATTCGGTCAAAAATATTATGAGTTGAAAAAGAACATTAATGCAATAAAAATTATGTGCTAAAAATATATATGATGTGCTTGGGAAACAATTTAGAATGTATTACCACTTTAGAATGCATAAGTAGACGTTGGTTTAAAAATGTTCATTCGGAGAACTTCAATCTCCAGGATAAATCTCGTAGTGATAGATATTCTGATTTTGATAATGATGTTTTGAAACATTGAAAAAAATCTATATCAAACTTCAAGACAATTTGCAAACAAATTTAATACTGGGTGCGTTCAGCAAAATGTAATAGTTTTGCAATCGTTTTATGATTGTTTGTTAAATGATTTTAAATGTCTCAACATGTTTAATTAACGATTGCCATTTTAAAGGTATATGTACACTAAGTTTGTGAAGCAAAACGTATTTATCAAAATAACTGCCCCCAATGTATTATTCTTTTAAATATAAAATTAATAAGTATTACACATATAACAATATAATTTATAATCTAGTAACCCTTTTGAAACACACAAAAAAATACTGCTTCAATTACTATCTATAGAAGATTAAAAATAATAACTCAAATATATTTTATATATAAATATTTTCTACATATCGTAAAGTTTAAATTTTTCAGCTATATACTCATGCATGCGATTAGCTAATATCATAAGATTATGCCTGTGGTATATACAAAAATGTAAGGACTCGAGAAAAAATGTTTTATATATAATTATATAAAATTGTATAAAATTCTACATAGTCTGATATAATTGTATATAATATAGACATATTTTATATATAATTATATATAATTTTATATAATTTTGTACAATTATATATAAAATTTTGTCCGGATAATAACCAAATTGATCAATTACAGATACAGATAGTAAAGCCAATAGCAAATCCAATGTTACGATTTCCTTACTTCTTTACCTTAATTTTGTATGTGTCATCAGCTTTAGAGCACTCAACATATTGTAGCTCATCAGTAAACCATTAAACAATAATTGCATTCTGTTGAACGCACCTATATTGATCATTCTATCCTAATTCGTTCAAATTCGGTAAAAAATTTTTCGTGCATGAATATATATATATATAAACATACAAAAACATACAATATAATTATGTATGAAATATGTCCATATATATTTATAAATCCTTCTCTTTCATTTGTAAAATTACTTTTTAGTGTACTGAAAATAATAATAATAATAAGAAAACATAAAAAATATTTTAAAAGAAAATTTTCGCATTGTTTGTTTTAGAAAATAACAAGTTCAAAAAAACGCAAAAAATTTAACTATTTTTTGTTTTCTCAATATTGTTATTATTATTAGTACATTAAAAAGTAATTTTACAAAAGAAAGAAAGATGTAGAGACATATTTCACCTATAATTATATATAATTATGAATATTTATGCGTGTTTAGATATGTTTATATATATTGATGTATACATATTGATATAAAAAATTTTCAAATAGCTTATGCAAATATATTTACAAAGTATGATATTTGTTATTTAGATATGTCTTTTGTAATTTTTATTTATTAGGTGTTGGAATTAATTCGTAGCGTTTTTTAATGAAAGAATGTTATTTATTTCACATGAGCATTAAAAAATACATTAATGAAAGTACTTCCCATCACTTGTAAAACGCTACGAATTAATTCCAACACCTAATACATAATTAATATATAAAAGAATAATGAAAATTAATTAGTCATTTAAAATTGAGATTAAAAATTGAAAGACTCCAAATTTTTGAGTCAAATATTGGAGTCTAAATTAAAAATTATAAACATATACATTTATTTGGTTCCTGAATATGATTTATGTATATATTGGATTACATATTTCAATAATAATTATTAAATTTTCTTCTGCTTTTTGGGAGATAGTGCGATTAATACTGAATCGTCACTTGTAAATAAATATTTATTAGTGGTATTGTTCGGTGTCCTAATCTGTCACCTACAAAAAAACAAAGGAAACTTATTGCCAATAATTATTAAAATATATTTATATCAGACCTTATATATATATTCTGCATTTTATTCTATTAATTCTGCATTCCAAATGACAATAATAAATATTTTACATTGTCGTGCAGGTTTTTATTTATGGTGAAAAAGCAATAATAATATAATGATACCGACGCTGTTGTTGTTAAAAATAAGTGAATGGGGATTTTAGCTTCTTAAAATATTATCCTTATTTTTTCCTATTATAAATTTTAAATATAAATAGAAGAATAGTATTTATTCCTTATTCCTCAATTTTATATACACACGTACATGCATTTATATACCTATATGCAAGGCTGGCATGTATTTAAAATACTTTTATTTAGAACTATTTGCAATATACAAGTGTATTTTGTATTTTTTATTTCAGCGGATTACATAAAAGTATTAGATATTTTGTATTTAAAATCGAAAGATTGAAAGCTTTTGTATGTTGTAATTAATAAGGTTGATTATCAATGTTAGTATTTGAAATACAAAATACTTTCAATCTTTTGTTATTAATACTGAAATACAAAATACAAAATATTTTCATGTACTCCGAACAAACACAAATACAAAATATAATTGTCTTACCAATACTGTTTTTCAAATAAAAGTAAATTTCAAGTACATGCCAGCTCTGCCTATATGAATTTATAAAGTCAAATATAATTGAACGCTCAATTGTAATTTGGTCCTTCATCCAAACACTTTTCTTTATGTCACAATGTAAATGCGTGATCGGTTGATGTACCCGCCAGATTAGCTTTACGTGATATAACGCACGTATGAGGAAGTGGCATAAAACAAGACGAGCAGCTGTTACTCGCGTGATCCGTTCATGTATATGATGTGTGTACTTACGCATACACGCACGATGTCAGTCCACCGGCCCAGTCGATTATTGAATATTCTCAGAGATATCATCAAAAAATCTTTCTATTAAACTTTTCTACATTTAAACTTTTCGACAGAATATTTTAGATATCTACGAAGAATTTTAAATTAAAAAATTCAGATTTAAATTTAGAAAATTAGATTCAATACAGAGAATCAGATACTTGCGTATGTACGTGTTTGTGTGTGATTTGGCGACGTGCGCCGAATAAGTGAGCATGCGGTCGTACGAGTCGCGATCGACCAATACGAGATCGCATCGCCGGCACAGTGATTACGTATACGCAACTCGTGCCACGTGGTTGCGTGAGATGTGGTAAGATGCGTGCGCGAAAATGAAGCTATGTTACATGATATTTTTTTCGGTACATGATATTTTTTTTTTTCGTTTAAAAATTCGCGTGAGAAAAAATTAACGATAGAAATATTTTCGAATTAATGTTGGTCGAAGGACAGAAAAACAAGAGTGATCTCATAAAAAGCAAAATCATAAAAAATGTCTTAAAGTACGAAAATTTTGCTACGAGCAGTTCTGATCAACACTTTTTTTCTATTATTAGTCATTAACATGAAATACAAGTACCACGTATATACGTACACGTGGCGCAATATGTGTGAATCATACTGAATAATGATCGTATGATGCGTGCAAGGGGTCAGCGAGCATTACCCGAGTGTTATTTGCGTGAACTGTTATACTCGGGTTCATGTTATGAAACAGATGATGTAGAAAACGGCACATGAAAAATAGTTAGCGTAGATTACAATCTGAATATTTTATATCAATTCTCGTGTCAATTCTCAGCTAATAAATCTTACAGGATTAAGGACCGATTGTTCCACTTTTTGATAAATTTTATCTATAAGATAAATCTGGTAATCCACGCATGTGATTTTGTTATTTACCCAACAGCTAAAATTTATCAAAAGATGGAACAACTGGTTCTAAATGACTTACGTTGAGTTGTTCTTTCGGTAAATTTCAGCTCACTGTCTTATTCTCTTACTCTTTTATACTCTTATTCTTTTACTTCTTATTGTTTATCCAATAAATAAATTATCACATAATTTATCTGAAGATGGAACAATCGGCCCTTATTTACGTATGAAATTAATTATTAATGAAGTACTAATCGGACAGCTTTTTTTTCCATTGTTCGTTATTTTAGAATACATGAAAATAGTAATAAAAAAGTATTTGTTTAAATTACATAATTGAAGGTAGTTCGCCTTTAAAAAGCGCGAAGCAAGTGGTCTGTAGTTCAGTACTGCTAATATAGACGTGCGGTCGATATTTGTCGGAAGAATAGAATGCGCGCAGTCTGGTCGGTTTCCGTCCGTCACCATTCGCTAGTCTCAGGTGGCGAGAGTGTGCGAAGCGATTCCATTGGTTCAGACGATCTCAGCTGAGGTCTGGTCCGAGCCGACCAACAGTTTACCCATACCGTATCAGACGCAACTCGATTATTCTCCCCAATCCCTGCCATAACTGCCGGTATAACGTGATCCTCAACAAACTGGATATTGGAGAAAGGGAAAAAAAAAGACAGAAGATTTAGAAGATCTTAAGATCAGCGCGTTTCAAGCCTCTATCGTGAAACGAACCATCAGTCTCGCATATCTTTTCTTTTGTCGACGTTAAACGTTAATAATTAGAAGTGTTTTCAAGTTGAAAAGCAGGACTTTATTTAAAAAGGTAGCATCGTAACTTAAATTTGTATTAAAAAAAAAAGCGTGTTTAAGAAAAACTGATTCGAAATTTAAAAAACGGCCCAGTCTATGTATGTGTGTGTGTGTGTGTGTGTGTGTGTGTGTGTGTGTGTGTGTGTATGAAGTAATAATAAACGTATATGATGTACGCATAAGTACTCAGATTGTTTAACTACGACAAGATAAAACGCGAAATCAACCTGTCGAGATTATCATTATTATTCGCTCAGCTGTTTCGTGAAAATAGACCCTGTTGTTTAACAACGCGACATATGAAGTCTGTTTTTTTATTTATCGCATACTCTTTGAATTGATGCATACGATGCAAAGTGAGTGCAAGAATAAAAAGCAGACCTGTGATCGTCAAACGGAATAGAGGCTAAAAGTCAAAGTTGATAATTGATAATAACAATTGATGACAAAAGTTAAGATCAGAACACAGACTTTTGTATAACGTATAAATGCATAAAGAATAAAAAAGTCAAACCAATCAGAACTTTTTATTTTATAAAGGAAAGAAATGGAAACGAAAAAAATGAGAGACATGTATATTTTCTTGTGCATTATACATTATATAAGTTTCTGTGCTCCAAATATGAATTAATAGTAAATGAATTTCTTTTTTATCGATATATGACTGACTTCAAACTGCACAAAAAAAAGATATATGAATATATAGATACATAACTATATTTGTTGTTAACATTAAGAATTACGTGGTAGCGAATATTGGAAAGATACATGAATCAATTATTAATATAGTTAAGTTAATTTTTCATTTTTTTTATCAAGTGATGATAAGCACGAATGCAGAATTAACTCATACTATTCTATTTTTTTAAGGCAAATTAAAATTAATGCGCATTTTTATATAACATATATCGTTTTATATTTCGTATTTTGTTTTTTATATTTCAATTTTTCATTTTTTTCTCTATTTTTTACTTGATTTTATATATTACCTAAAAAATACTTATCGGAATTAATTTATTAGATAATATTGCTTCTAATTAATTTTTTTTTTTGATTGCGTCAATTCTAATTAGTTCTTGAACGACTTACTTGTATATCTATTAACAAGATGCATATTATATTTATTATTTCCTTCTTCATAAACGGAAAAATTAAAGTAATAAACTACGAGATACTATAATTTATTTTCATATTCAATAATTATATTAGGATTCTCGAATTTTAAACAATACAAAAAAATAAATATAATAAGCTAATGAGAGTCAGCAACGATAAACGGCGCAATTATTTAATTTAATTATTTAGAACAATCAATACTCAGATATTGGATTAATGTCTTCTTTCTTTTGAACGTTTCGATTCTCTTATTTTCATATTAATGGAGAAATCATGATCGTCTTAAAGAATATGAAACTTGAACTATTGCATACATCAAATTCATCAATTTTTAATCGCGCAATGCTTTTTATCAGAAATATGAAAATCAGCAAACCAGCTTGTCATTGAAATTATTAGTTTATTAATAATCGCGTTTTATAAATAGTAATTACTAAGAAAACGATATTTTTTATTTTCATAATCACAGGAACTTATTATGATTTATGCACATCAAATCATCACACTGAATGTAATGATTGAAGTCAACAAATTTATGTGTGCATAATGCGTCACACGTATTCAATACTAAAAAATGATTCTACAGTTGATTATAATTTTAAAATTTACGATCATTAAGAAATCATTTCATAACTTATTTCTTTGAAAGTATGCTAAGTCAAATGAGTCGATGAATGCTGAATGGAATTCATTACACTACTTTATGTTTATTATTCATTATACTACTTCATTACAACTTCGGAGATGTATTATTAATAATTTCTGAAAAAATGAATCTAATCAATTACAAGTTTATTTTTATCGATTGTCAACAAATTCGATCAATAAAGATATGTAGTTAGAAATCATGTAATAATGATAAAATTTTTGATATTATTACTTAGAGGTAATAATATCATTGTGTTAGATTGATCGATGTGCCATGTGAGAAATACAGTTGACCTCAAATGTTTTACAGCCTTGGCAATGATCGAGCTCGCTCGAATGAGTCGAGGTCGTTCTTGAGGTCATGTCCTCAATTTTGTTATAGTCACATCTAAAATATGATGACATTGCAGTCACTATCGTAAAGGTTTTGATTATGAATGGATTATGAATGTTCAATGTGATAAATGAATTACCATCATTCTTTAAATACACTTTAAATACGATGTAACTCATTCATCGCACTCAGAGAAAAATTTGACAACTACTAAATTAATAACTCTAATAATTTAAGTACTTGCAACTAGTTTTAAAAAAATAATAAGAACTAAAGTAGTACTGACTACTATATTTTTATTGTATTATACTATATTTCTATAGTATTCGGTACTGCTTTAGTTTTTATTACTTTTTAAAACTAGTTGCAAGTATATTTAAATTTTAGAGTCGTACTTTATAGTTGCCACAACTATTTTTTTTCTCTCAGTACGCGTTTCTTTGGTAATGAATACAGTAGATTCATTTAAAATATAAGTATAATAGCATATTCTTCGAGCTTAAGAAATATAATATGAACAAGATTTATAATTTTTATTGTTTACAAAAAATATTAAAAGAACTATGTTATTATGATAATATATCATGCACTTGTTATTAACAATATCAAGTTAATAATTGGTAAAAAAATTACACCAAGCTCAAGTTCCTATTGTTTTATATTTTTTTGTCTTTTAAAAAAATTCATTGAATATGCACATATAATTGCAATGAGAAAAGGCTTTAGTAGAAAAAAGGCTACTTATTTATACGAATTTATCTACGTTATTGTCCATTGCTTTTGTCTCGTTTAAATTATTTCGATTCGGTTTTCGATAGAAACTTTATGATCGGATTATTTGGGATTATTAAGAAGATCAGCTGATCACTCATCAGAGCGATTCCGCGCAAGCGACTGTCGACGAAAATACCGAGTGTCGGCGTCCCGGTGCCGCGCAAGCCTGCGCCTGGAGGACGTGCATCGAGGATCCAGCTGGCACTGCTGGCAGTCGATAGACGGTCCTCGACCGGGCATTGTCGAAACCATCACGATCTCGTGTTCTACTCCAATATTCGCGATCGCGGGACATAGGCGGATCCTCCGGTTCGGGCTCGTACATCCACGTGCGTTTGACGGAATTGAGGACGACTTGCGGGATTGCGACAACGAGCATATACGAACTCCGTATGTATGCGTCGGTCCCGATAAATCAACCGATAATTCCGAATTGCTTTCGCGTTTGTGAATCGAGAGAAGATCGATTCCAAAGTAATTAAGATAATTAAAACAATCATTAAAAAATCATGAAAAAATATTTCTAAATTTCAAATTTGTACACGTGATTCAAATAGAAGTCTATTTTTCATAGTACGACAGCGAGAAACCGTACTCCGTTATTACTTTATAATATAGAATATGTCGTGTGAGTAGTATTCGGTCTTTGCGGTTTCACTAGCATGATCGATGAATCGAATCTAATCATGTACCGGGTCTCGCGATGCAAGTTTCTAACTGGGATAATTGAGATGTCAGCTGGTAGCTTTGTGTGACGTGGTGAAAGTCTTACAGGTGTCATTTCCTCAATATCACTGTCGCCGGGCACCGGTTACCAATTAGCGGACGAGCCGGTGCGCTTGTGCGTGTACGAATGACATAATCGCAGTTGCTTTACGTTTTCAGGTCATGCATTGTCTAGAAAGTCTGTCTAACATAACTGTTTCATGTATCTTTAATGTGTAATTGCGAATCGCAATAATTATAAAGTCGAATTTCTAGTAAATGGCAAAAAGGTACTCCCAATAAATTCCAACTAAAAAGAAAAAGATGAAATTAAAAGGAGAGAAATGATACATTTTGTATTTGTCCCATATAAACTCGTATTTGCTGCTACTTATTTTACTTTTATCGATCGCTTTTGCGTCATACGTCATTGCTATTTGTTCCACGAGGTTTTGATTCTAGAAGAGTATCGATAATTATGACGTTATTATACGATGTTTATTATATGAGTTCCATTAAGTAAGCCATGTGTGCAAATGTATTATCGTCGCGGCGGTCTTATCAAAGGAACTCTATTCTTAACATTGGTTTTATTTGGAAATAATTTAAATTTGACTAAAAACGTTTAGCTAATTTTAATTTTTTAATTTAATTTTAACACAAATATCTATAGTATTAGTCTTTTTTAGTATGCTTTTGTGATTCTAAAACTACAAAATATTGGAATTATATTAATAACACGTCGGTCTTGATTTGTATTACATAGAAAAATATAATTGCAAAAATTTGTACATGAATATATATTAATAAACGCTGAGAAACGCTTCGGTAGAAAATAGGATTTTTTTCTCTTATTTAATTTTTATTCTTATATTTTAATGTAGCAATATAAATAATTAAATATTCAGGACAACGATATAATGAATAACTAAAAAAAATTATATTATCAATATAAATGATTAATGAATAATGAAAACGAAATAAAAAATAAATTATTAATCAATACGACAGCGATGATAGTACAAGATTTGATACAATAAAATTTTTTGCAAGAAACATATAATAGGAATTTTTATGTCATTAATAGACAAGGATGGCGCCGAATATAACAAGCACACCGACGGGAGTGTTATTTGAAGGTGAGACTCTTGGCGAGCCGCAACTAATTGAAGAGCCCAAGGAAAAACCTAAATATGTTCGGCGTATCGTTTGGAGAAACGTGGCGGTTTTCTCCTATCTACATCTCAGCGCTCTTTACGGAATTTATCTCTCATTCACGTCCGCCAAATTGGCAACCGTCATTTTCGGTAAGTGGTCCAATTTTATTAAGTAACGTATTGCTTGCATATTAATTATTTGAAATAATACTTTTGCTTAATAAAGTCAAATTGTATTAAAATATTATTTGATTGATCGCAGCTAGACTGAGTTTAGCTGATATATTTATGTTGATATATTCATCGTAGTGGACTTTGTTCAATTTTGCACTTACACGAAGCTTTTTAACGCAAGCAATTAGCGGAATGTCAATTAGGTCAGCTAAAATATTATATGTCATTACTTGCGACTCTTTTGAAAGAGATTAGCATACCTATTGATACGAGTTTTTTTATAATATCGTTTAAGCCAGTAATGTGCAATCCACATCTCGTCGATTAATTTTCTGCGATCAACTGATAGCTGAAAATATAAAATTATATTTTCTACTTTTCATGTAAACTATAAAAATAATAATATTATGCATAACGGTTTAACAGTTTTATTTAATATATATTTTTAAAAATCTTCAAGAATTTATATTTATTTAAAAATGTAGCTTATATTTCATAAATAAATAATATGTTTGTCAAATTGATTTTTATAAATTACAATATTTTTATTTTTTATTTTTTTATTGATAATATCAAAGTTAATCATTCTAATAGTTATTTCTACACAAAGTACACACATATATATATATATAAGAATTAATTATATAAAGTAGACGGAAATAATTTTTATTAACGAATTATATTACAATTATCTGTCACATTGAGAATGGTTTGTAGCTCGTAGCCCTTTTATTATTTATCTATTTAATTCCTTATTAATATTATAATATAATTTTTTATCTATTTAATTTATGTATATATAATAATAATATATACGATAAATTATATAAATAATATAATAAGTTACATAAATTAAATAAAATCTCGCAAGATTTTGAAAATAGCTTTAGTTTAAAAAAGATTGCATATCATTGGTTTAAGCTAAATGGTTTATTATTGGAATTATTACTATATTCTCTCTCTCTCTCTCTCTCTCTCTCTTTCTCTCTCTCTTTCTCTCTTGTTGCGTTTGTTACTATAATATATTTTTCAAGATGATTGTAATTATATAAACATGTCGTTACGACATTCATGTTACGAATAAATTTTCTGCAGTTCCGCATTGTCAATCATATTTCTCGTAATGTAATTTGTCATAAGATGGTTATCCAATAAAGATTGATGATCTGGAACAAACGGCGACCTTTGCGTGTAACTTAATAATTTTCTCGATTGCAGCAATTTTACTGTATCAAGTCAGTGGCTTGGGAGTCACAGCCGGAGCTCACCGACTCTGGGCACACCGATCTTACAAAGCCAAGTGGCCTCTTCAGCTGATACTCGTGATTATGAATACTATAGCATTCCAGGTAGATAAATTTCTCAGATAGAGAAATCGTATATAAAATAACAGATAAAAATATTTAGATTCGAGAGAAATAAAATTGATAATTTATAATTAGTTTTTTTCGTGACAGATTCCAATCCTAGGATTTTGGCAAATATTAAATTAAATGTATATATGAACAACATAACAATTAAATGAAAATACGATAGAATCGATTCTTTCTTGTAGCTACTGAGATATAAGAAATTCATGTTGATGCAATGATGTCAAGTAGAAACACGCGTCGCGTGTAAGAAATAGTAAAATAATGTAATCCAATGCATCGTTAGATGTTAACTAAACAAATGATGTATTGTTAAAAAAAAAGATATTCCATGAGCTCAAGAATACGTTAATATATAGTATGTAATATAGTATGTAATATAGTATGTAATATAATATATACGTATAATATGTAGTATGTGTTGCTTACGACGGAAGTTTTGGTCCTTAAAGGAATAAGGCATTCTACATTTATCAACATCATTCAAGTAATTTTGTCGTATCTAGGATGCAGCGATCGACTGGGCTAGAGACCACAGGGTTCATCACAAATACACCGAGACCGATGCTGATCCGCATAACGCTAAGAGAGGTTTTTTCTTTTCGCATGTGGGTTGGTTGCTCTGTAGGAAACATCCGGAAGTTAGGGAAAAGGGCAAGCGTATCGATTTAAGTGATCTCGAGAGCGATCCCATATTGGCATTCCAAAAGAAGTACGTATGCTGATATTAATCGAAATAATGTTATTGACGAGATGTCTACAATGATTTATTATTCATTTCAGATATTATACCATATTGATGCCATTATTATGCTTCATTTTACCAATTATTATTCCGGTCGTATGTTGGAACGAGACCTGGACGAACGCTTACTTTATTCCTACCATCCTCCGTTATATCTTCACATTGAACATGACATGGTTAGTAAACTCTGCGGCTCATCTCTTCGGCAACAAACCCTACGACAAGTAAGTATTAATTAATAAAAACACGAGTATATCTTTTAAATCAAATTTTGTACTCCCTTAATTTTTTTCGAAGGAAAAAATTATCTAATTTTTTACTCTTTACTTTTCTCAAATCTTTACCAGACTTTTATGTTTCGAAAGATTGATTTTTGATGTGATCAACATTCAATTGTTTTCTTATTTATTATAGGTATATCAATCCATCAGAGAACAAGAGTGTTGCCATATTCGCCCTCGGTGAAGGTTGGCACAATTACCATCACGTCTTTCCCTGGGATTACAAGACGGCCGAATTTGGCAATTACAGGTTCAACTTTACGACGGCCTTCATCGACTTCTTCGCGAAGATCGGTTGGGCATACGATTTAAAGAGCGTATCTGAGAATATGGTGAGGAAACGAGTAGAGAGGACGGGTGATGGCAGCCACGAGTTATGGGGTTGGGGCGATATAGATCAAACGCAGGAAGAAAGAGACGAAGCGATAGTGATGCATCATTACACGAAGGATCAGTAGGATCCTACGAGTGTACGTGCAAGACTGTCGATTAAATAAGGCTTTCTTCGCATTCGTTCACAACGATCATGAATTGATTCGTTTGGACAAATTTCGTAGAAGATATATTCGAGTCGGCCTTCCCCAGGACTCACGTCTCGATCGTCGCGCATCTCGGTTTCGACATATCGTTGCACATTATTTGGCGGGTTCCATATAATACAGCCTCGGAAGGTTCGACACCGAGCAGGATTTTTATAATGTCGATGGTGTTCTGGATCCCAAATAAGATGTACTCACTCGATAAACTTTTCTATCTTTCATTTTTCAGATATAGAGATTGATATATATACATATATAATTAGCTTCCGAATATACTATGTAATTATTAAACAGTTTGTATTATTCATACAATTTTTAACGCATATAATTGTAACGATAGATATATACATGTTTGTATAATTGGAGCATTGATCTAATGTAATAATTTTGTACTTTTGGCTTTTAAAGTAACGCATAAATGTTGTGGTAAAGGAAAAAAAAAGAAATGTAAAAATTTAAATATGATACAAAAATTAGAAATCTAACTTGACATAAATACAAATCATTTTTAAGAATGTAAAATGGTTACAACGTTGCTCAATTTTAATATATATATGTATTTATGGCCACATTTTGTACGTTACGCCTTTTCAATTAAAATAAATAATTTCTTAAATGATTCTTAAACTTGATATTAATCTTGAAACAATACCGTCTTATCGCTAAATCAAAATTAACTTTAAAAAATACTTTAAAAAAACGTCCAGAACATCAGCGAGACATTATACTTTAACAAGCGTAACAAAAATTAAAATTTCTTTATTTTTCGTTTTTCTTATGATAATATTATAAGCACAAAAATTCTTTTAAGTTTTTAATTGCAATAAAAGAGAAATTATTTGCTATTTCTATAATTAAGTACATTACGTTTTCGTAATTCTTATTAGTTAGTTCCTATTAGTATATTTCACATGCTTATTGTATTATATGAATTAGTATAGGTAACACTGAATTTGGCATATTTATTTGGTAAATTTATTTATATACTAATCACTTATGTTTCTAATGGAAAGAAATAAGTAAGTATGTAAATAAAAACTTTTGTGCTAATAGTATAATAATAAAGATTTATAAACCAAAGCGAACGTAAGTATCCAATGTAGCTACGACGTGATGGATGTGCGATGTATGTTTATATTAATTTATCATTCTCTTGGTATCAGTTAATATGTAAGATTCAAGAACTGTTATGCGTATAACAGTTTGTGATGTAAAATTATAGCGAGAGAAGTCATTTTTGCTCCTCGCTCTAGTTAAGTAAAGGATTATCCTTTTTATGATATAATGTAGACAGTTTTCATTTACTTATTTGTTTTGTTATATATCTTTTTTCAAAGACATCGAAAATATCTTTCCGTGTAAAATAAACTTTATTTATTTTTCTTTTTTCACGAGATCGTGCAACGCGTTTCGTGATTTTGTGAGTGCGTCACATTAATTGAATTAACATAATTATAATTTATGTTCTTAAGAATTTAAATTTATACTCTTGACATATAACAAACCATTCTGCTACTTGTTATCGCATTTATTTTATTATAAATTTCTACCTATTTGACTTTTATTTTATATCATACTCTTGATAACTTAAATAAAATTATGATCGCTTGTTCATCCAGTATGACAAGCATATAAAATGAATGTCACGTAATTCGCTGAGAACACAAAATTATTAAAATTATTTTTTACTATTAAATGTAAAAAAATCATTTGTCTATATTGTATTGTATTATACAATGAGCTGTCATATTAATAATTAAAATAAAATGTTTAATAAAAAATATATTTTTATGTAAAGACATTACATACTTTGCTTCTCTTCATTCAGCGTGCTACACGCTGCTATTGCTCCTTGTTGTTATTCAAACTATCAAATTATCAAATATCAGTTCAATCATTACGCAATGTAGATACAATTACAATAGAGATAAGAGATAAGTATAATATATTTAATATTTGGCGAAAGTGAAGAAAAGAATTCTAATGCAGTTTAGTGCAGAAATAAAAAAAAAACAATATTTGTTTAGTGTTCCAGTTCTTAGCGATTATGTTTCTTTATTAGACATTAAATTTATCGTATCAGATATTTAATTTATAATAGACATTATGTATATGTAAGAAACCGATCATATATCAAAATTTAATTACATATCAATTTAATTTGTATATTATAATAGAGCATGTTCCCCAAAATTCGCGAATCAGAACACGGAATAACATAACAAAGAAGTTTTCAAAAAATTAAGTAAAAAAGTTATTTGTGAATTTTTATTTTAAGCAACAGTTTTTAATATATAAGAGTTTAAAAATAGTCAATTATGGACTACGTTCAGATTACTTGTCCATGAATCATACGTATAATATTAGTAAACGCATATTTCAGCGTTTAAACGTAGTCCACAATTGGCCATATTCACTTTTATTATTTCACGAACTATTGCTTAAAATAAAACTTCACGAACAACTTTTTTACTGAATTTTTTGAAAACTTTCTTATTAATGATATTCCAATTTACAAATTTCGAGACACTCTGTATATATAATATATTAAATTACAAACATTAATTTATTTTCTTCTAAATTAATTTTTTTAGTGACGATACATCAGCTTCTCCTTATAAGCGACTTCTTCTGCATTCTGTTTTACTTCCGCCAAAGCTTCATCCATTGTCATCTCCGATGAGGCCACTTTGTAAAGAGCTTCTCGCACATCATCGCAGGTAGCAGTCTTCAGTTGATTGATAAGATCGAGTTCGTACCACATTTTGAGGATAAATGTGATGAATCCTCTTTCATAAGAACCGAATTCATTGTTTTTCCAGTCCCATGGCAGCATATAGTGATAATTCAGCCAATAAGACTTCGATAGGAAAAAAACAGAATTGTCATCAACCGGAAATCTAAAACATCAATGCCACAAGTTAGATTATTGAAAACAAACTCAATGCAAAGACATAATGCAAAGATTACGCTATTATACATATGAAAAAGATACAATACACCGTTAAAAGAAGAAAGAAAAATAGTTATATATCGAAGTCTAACTAATAAATTTTTTAATACTTAATAGAAAAATTAAAATTTTTATGAAGATTATTATATACTTTTCAAACTTTTATTGTGGAACATTTTTATTTCATCCAGAAAATCAAAAATGATTTAAGTTTAAGAGTAAAAGAGAGAGGAAACATACTATTTTTTTACAAACTATAGAAATCAAAGCCTTAAATAGTTTAACTGGATCTTATGCTTGTATGATTCTTGTGTGAATTTATATACTACATATGTAGTTCTTAGAAAATGATTTTTCAGTCTTGCGCGCCAAAATGATTTTTCAGTCTTGAAACGCTAACTCCACTAAACTACTGGCCGAGGTAATATTTTTCGCAATAAGAATTAATTATTTACAGATTTTAATATATCATTCAACAAGATTTTAATATATCATTAACAATCATTCAACAACATTATTAAGATCGTTTCAAAAATGCGAATAAAAAAATTCATTAAAAATTTGTTAAATTGCTAGTCAATTTAACTTGTGATATTACTGCGATAGTTTAGTGGAGTTGTCACATATACGGTAATATATTATATTGTTTATTATTTTTTTATTTGTGTAATTTTTTAGAGTTTATGATAAAATATTCTCAAATCTTCAAATTCTGTTAAATGCTATTTATAACGTATACCATTCTATAAGAATGGTACCATGATTCTTCGCCTCGAAGAATAATTTGCGAAAAGCAAGAGAGAATATCAAAAATAGATATTAACTTGTCTCCTTTCTTCAGGCCCCAAACCAGCAAGGCGCTGTTTACTAGCCAAGAAATATTTGTTGTTATTAATAATCGCGCTGCACCAATAATCATAAATGAATTTGTATATGATTCATTCCAATATACTACAGCTGCGTGAATAGGCAACAGAAATCCGAGTACAATGAAGAGTATCCAGTAGAACCTACGTAACATATACTATTTTAATTATTTTATATATTGTGTTTTATATCGTTGTTATAATTATTTTTATATATTAGAATTAGAGAAAGTTAAAGTAATTTATTTCATATTCTGGAATAGAATCTCTTCAAGTATCAAATAAAAATAAAATAAAAAATAGGAAATACAATTAATGTGAAATTAATAAAAAATTTATATAATTATAGAATCGAATAAGTAAAAAGGTAAAAAAGTATAAGTAAAAAAAAATTTTTTTAAATATATTGATAAAAAGTGAAAGTAGGTAATAATAAAAAATTAGAAAAAAAATCCGTTCTTTTACAATTTTTTATGTACAGAAAGAGTTGAATGCACAAGAAAAAAATAAGATATTTTTTATGTTTAAATTATAATAATTAAAGAGATATATAAAAGAGACATACTTCCGTTGTGTCCAAATATATCCGTCCATGTCTACATCACGCATATCAATGTCTCTCGCGTATGTTTTTATATCAGAAGGTACTGACAAGAGATTACTGATTACGTGAGAGTAAAAGAAACCTTTGTTATGATTGTACGGATCTCTCTCGGTACCATGATATTTATGATGCATCCTATGCCAAAATACCCAGTCATATATCGAACCCTAAATACAAATAAAATCTGATTATTTTTATAATTTACATTTTTATTTTTTACAACTGCATATTTTCAGATTGACATTGACTTTGCAATTATATAGTTAATTAACATGTCCATTATGTATTACGTAATATCCCGAGTATGATGACAAACACGACTTGGATCTTTACAATAAAGCAACGTCATGCAATGTATAAGTGAAAATAATAGCTTAATTTAACTTCATTAAAAATGTATGTTATACTATATTATATTAAATAAAACAACTAAAAATTTTGCAAAATTACATTTTTTAAAAGAATGATATAGCCACACAGTAAAAATGTTCAATGTGTTAAGGATATAGATAATATATAGACGGATTTAATAGCCATGAAAGTGTAAAAGAAAATATTAAAAGTAACATACTAGTGTTATGAAAGGAGAATTTATTTTATTCTAAATTATGTTATTCTAATTTATGTTATTATTACAAACATAATTGTATTTTAATTAATCAACACTTATTAACATTTATTGAAATATTCAAATATTTGAATAATATTAAATATTTAATATTACATAAATCTTTTACTTACCACGCCTGCGATAGTGTGTGCAAGCATTATAAAGAATCTGATTTGTGATGTGGCAACATATGTTTGATGTGCATATAGTCTGTGAGCTCCCGCTGTCAGTCCTATGAAACTAGTCGTGATGAGAAATAAAACTAAAATCAGCAAAGCAGGAAACTATTAAATGGCTATCAAAAAGAAAATGGTAAACATATTATTACAAAGATCGATATTCACAGTCAGTCTTTATTTCAAGATCGCCTTAAGTAATGTTTTAAAATGATATACAGCTTAGTTTATAATATCTTAAGAGAGATTAATACCAAGTAAAAATGCATTGGCAGATAACTTTTATTTATGGAAAGTGCAGTATTTAAAATTTATATTTTACAGGATACTTTGTGACAATTGCAATTTAATGTAAACATTCTTCTGCAAAATAAAATTCTCATTTTTTGTCTTTATTACAAAATGAGTTAATTATATAAATTAATTCTATATCTATCATTGTAGTTCTACGTAATAATTTACGATACTTACAGTAGAATACTGTCATCCATTTCGCCTTGATGAATAAAAAATATAATCCAACAAATCCAAAAACGTGAAGATAGATATAAAATAGAACGGCAGTCCATTTCATGGAACGTTTCTTTATTTCATTATTATTTTCGTTGCTATTGCTATTATTCTGTTCCATGAATTCCTTCATGTCGATATTATGACTATCGCTATAAAAAAATCTAAAATATTAACACTCATCAAAAATCTAAAATATCAACATTCATACATCAACACTTTTACAAAGAATCAGTTATTGTTAGCGCCGAAAAAATATAATTGATAATTATAATATCTTGTTAAAAAATATTACAATAGCAAAAAATAGAATAAGATTAATTAATTACGAACAATAATCAGAGAATTAGGAGACTTTATAAAAACACGAAACGTTTTAAATAATTTTATTCCCAATATAACGGCAAGTTATAAATTAATTAAATAATAATAATTAATTTAAATAGTTATATAATAGTTATAGTTATAGAGTTATTTTTATTTATAGTTAATTTATATAATTTGATTATATAATATATTTAGAAATTAATGCAGCTATTTAGAAACTATCTAAAAAAACGATAAAATATTATTAATTTTGTCTTTTTTGGGTTAAAGAACGAGAAAAAGGAAGAAAAATTAAAAGATAATTACAAATGAAAAGAAATATACAAGAAGCATCGACATACATTCCTTTATCTGAAAGATAGATGTATTACTTACTTCTCAATAATGCCGCACTGAAACGCACTTCTGAAAGATCAGAAAAGAACTACATGACGAAAATTATGTCGAGGATATTCTGACTAGCCTTTTGACCCTGTTCAGAATTTCATTACCAACACAAATAAGTTGCTTTTTCCTCGTCATTTCCTGCATATTGAACTTCGATGAATCTATCAGTTGCGCATACTTGAATGATGAATTTCTTAAACTTATTATTACAAAAATGTCTTGTTTTTTACTTTTTATTTTTCATGCATCATGAAATATTGTATATTTTATATTACGCTCGACAAACATATTCATAAAATATAGATTATGTATCCGTACAATATAACCATTACATATCTGGAGGATTTACATGTCTTCTAAAAAATATGACCACTCAGTTAGTAAAAAACATATTATAAGTTAATCGAAAGCTTATTTTCTGAGAGGTTTATAATTTAAAAAAAAAATTATTAAATTAACATCTTAAAAAAATAATAATTATCACTGGTTATTATGCTTAATTGACATTGTTAATTGACAATTTAACAATTTAACAATTAAAAAAATTGTTAAATTAAAAATTGTTAATTTATTATATTACTAGGTTTTAAAATTATAATTAGCTGCTCGTATATTAAGACGGAATCACACGATGCTCGATTTTTTGAATGATATAACCATGCTTGTTCTAATGTTAGAAATTCGTTCATACGTTTTTGAGCGCTGCATGCTACATGAGTTTTATATTTATTATGGATTATTTCATAGCTTATTTCCTTGCATGCACCAATCAAAAAAAATAATTGCTAATTTTATAGTTATTTATCAAGCGTCAGACTGTATGCATCAAACAAGCATAGCAGCATACATGTGTGCATGCATGCGTACATGCATGCGTGCATGCTTATTATTCAAGAAATCGAGCATCGTGTGACTTCATCTTTACAGTCCGATATTCATATTATCTTACAAAGAAAACTTTTTTTTATTTCAGTGTTACTATTTTGTTATTATTATCATTTAAAGCTATGATAAATCAAATACTAAATATAAGCATATTCAAGTCTATAACTATCAGAGCTAGATCTTCTCAATGCCTAAATAATTTACAGTGAATTATCTATATCCTGTATATGAACATACATATATATATCACTTTTTTGTAGTTATTCAAACTGCGTGCCAAAATTTTTCCGGACTTTATCAAATTAAATTATTGCAATAATATCACAAGTTAATATCTACGATAAATCTACATCTATCATTGAGATTTTCCATTATAATTTATTATAAATTATATATTATTATAAATTATTCGTTTGGGCCAGTGATGCACAACCTGCTGTTTGCCAATTAATTTTCTGCGGCTAATCGTCTCAAACACAGCTGAAAATATAAAATTGTATCTTCTGTTTTATGTAAATTATTAAAATAATAAGATTATGCATTCAGTTTTATTTGTAAGATAAAGATTTAAAAATTCTTTAAGAATTTATATTTGAAAATGTAACTGCTATTTCATTAAATGAATGGCATATTTATTAAATATTTGATTTTTATAAATTATTTTAAATTTTTCATTTCCTTATTGATGAGATAAAATTCCAAGTTA